>CM060970.1:15018203-15228203 GCA_030765045.1 Tenodera sinensis
ACGAAGAAGATATAGGAATAAGAGTTTGTAAGAATGCTTAGTGCAAGAGTAGAGAAAGTCATGTGAGTGCAACACATCAGAATTTTTGTTTACTTTCTCTACTATGCAGATAGTAGATATTAAAGGTATTACCCAGAATAATAATGGGAAGTGTGCAGTGAGTGGCTCAACTGCTGAACAGAAGGGTCCCTCGCGGTCTGTATTGCCCAAGCCTACGGCTGAAGATTGTCCAACACGAAGAGAAAGACGCGAGTTTTAAAAATAAACGCTCTTTTATCAACTTCAAGCATTACCCGCCACTGACGTTCCTGCATAATGTTGCCTTATCTTAAAGGTATTAATTCCTATCTAAAACATAATTTTTCTCTGTAACGTTGCTCAGTTTTTCACAATCTTCTTCCCATTCCAATTTTCAAAATGTTTTTCTTCGTGAGTTTGCAACTTTCAAAACCTTGAGTAACTGATTTCGCGAGATCTGCTATGATATTTTCATTGCAGAACAAAGGGGTTCAGAGTAACAGTTCCGTGTGTAAAACGGATATTTACAGGATGATTGAAACAAACAAACATAAAGAAGTTTTTAAAAGCGGACACAATTTTGGGTTTTATTGGGCCACAGTATCGTTTGCTTGCCCCCATACATACATGGGATCTCAATCCCATATAGCTAGAGTCGCTCCACCGTTAGATCCGCACTTGATGTAAACACAAGCCATCAACAACGAACTCACAATACGCCGAAACCAAAGCACACCATAACATATAGTACCTTAAATATCGGCGATTATCTGTGAGTTTTCAAGATGTACGATAACCCTGGTAAAGACTACTTAAATGTAACGTGGTATTTCTAAAATTCCTGAGTAAATATCGTTCTGTTGCAACATAAATACGAGGTATGAGTCCACGTGGTGTTTGTTATGTGTTAGTCGCAGGTGATAACATCAGGTTATCGCGGAGGGATACAAGGTGCGGATTTAAGGCTGGATGGACTATAGCTTGGGCCAAGGTAACATGAATAGTAACAGGATCAATCTCTTGTGAACGAAACAGACTGGCAGGGTTTTTGAAAAATATAGAAAATGATCAGTGGGCATAGCTGAAAACATCGTTTACTATTTATAGGTTATTTTTTATTTTAACATCTTCCTGTCACAGTTACAGGCTGCCAAGAAGACAAAGAATACCAGTTCAAAAGTAACAAAATAGTTAACAAAACTTAACCAATATAAAGGCTAAAAATTGAAAATAATAAGGGAAAATGTAATCTCATAAAAAAAAACAAAGAAAGAAAACAAATCATGGTCCATTAAGTGATTTCTAAAAATAGCTATAGAGCCTTTGAGCGTAAATATACTGCATGAACTGAATAATACTTAAATTCTGCTATTTTGAGCGACTTCTTTGCTTTAATCCAGAGTGAACACGTATTGCAAGGTTGGCACTTTTATCGTAAGCGAATCAGAAACACGAGTCCCGCTTCAGAAATCGCTGCGTACCTCACATAAAATGGCAGTACTTTAATTTTAAAATACTTATATAGTTTAAGTGCATATTATTCATCAATTAATTATGCAGATAAATTATTTTCCTGGATGAAGGAAATATCCAACCAAAGTAAGCACATCACGAATATTACGGAATTCATTTTTGAAACATTTCGAAGCAAGACCGGTGAGGTAGTATGTCGAGTATTGCGCTCCATTCATGTCAAGTTTATTTTTATTTGCCGTTCGTTCGTTCTGCACTGCCATTCTGACAACCTGTGTTATAGTTACATCTAATCTCTTTCATCGGTGTCCAATTTTCACTGCCTGTTAATGGCTCTTTCTCGTGACACAATTTTATCCATGCTTCTACATTATGTATTGATTTTACCATATAGAAATTATTTATTGCAATTATTTATCTATCCCCCTATCATTTCCTTATAACATTGTTCAACTTACCCTTTAGTAATTCCGGTGTCACCCACAAGATCCTGGGTTCGATTCCTAGGCCGCCCACTCTAAGCACGCCTTTTTTCCTGGTTTTCCATGGATGGTAAGGCGAATATGGGTATGGTTTCATTTCTACTACAATTTTACTCCCATAATTTGGCTTTCTTTTCCATGTTTCAGTTAGGGTAAAATCCGTGGAGTGTAGGGTCGAGGTGCGAGGCGTTCCCTGGCCCCTGTTTCACTGTATTTGTAGATGATGTTTCATAACTAATGTCAGTTTTAAGTAATATTTATTTTAAATGTGTCGCCACAGGAAATTATTCTCATATTCAAAGTGAGACAATTGGATTCTACAGTGCCGAGCCACTTTCAGCGATGTTTGCCATCGTGCAACGATACCAGTTTCTGGTTTTTGATACCAACAATTCATCGATACCCATTTCAATTGTTTGAATGTTTTCAAAACTTCTTTTACGTGGAAAATAAGCCATGAATCTAGACGGATGGTACTGTGATGACGCAAAATCAGAGCTACATGCTGGATGTTTAGCATTTCGATTATTCCAATTACTTAATTTTGTCCATTGAATGAGGTGTCGCAGTGTCTTTCTGCAAGTGAACTCTGTTTCTGTTAATTAATGCTGGGTATCTCTGCTTCAAAACTATATGAACTGGTTCCAGTTGTTCAGAATAAATATCTGCATCATCTATACGTCCATTTGAGACAAATTCCCAGTGAATCGCGCCCTCACAATTCCACCAGACACATATCATTATTTTGAGGTATTAGGGTTGCTGTAACACACCCACTTTCCCTCACATGTTATATCATCATCATCATCATCATCATCACCATCACGGTATAAGCCTTGTGGCTCGTTCCGACTTCAAGGAAATTGATCGGACCATCTCATTCGTGGCCTGCCAACATTTCTTCTACCTACAGGTTTATACTTGTGCACTATTTGTGGTGTACGGTCTTGGGTCATTCTCTGCACATGATCTTGCCATTTTTGCCTGTATGCAATGATTGTTTCATTTAGACTCTGAATTTCCAATTCTCTTCTAATATCCTCGTTTCTTTTCTTGCCTATGAGTCTATAACCTGCCACCTGTCTCAGCAGCCTCCACTTTCTTCTGTTGTGAGATAGTCAAGACCCAGTTTTCACACCCATAAAGCAGGGTTGGGATCGCCATTATTTTATACAGTTTTAACAAAGTTTGACGATTACAATTTTTAAAAGTTCTTTTTATTGTGCCACATATTGTTTGGAATTTGTTTATTTTGTTTTGTATATATCTATTGCTGGTATATGACACAATATAGTCAAGATAATTAAAATCACTTTGTTGTTGGATTGGTTTATCATTTATGCAAATTTTTGCTCTTAAATGGTTTGTTCCTATAAAAGTCATTATTTTTTTTTTTTTTTTTTTTTTTTTTTCATATGAAATTTGAAGATTATAATGTTATAATTCTCCTGATAAATGTATCATCCCAAGGATTAGCAATAAGCTGGTGACAGATATCCACTCTAAATTGAGCTAGATCAGGTGTCAATTCATGTGCTACACATTTACAGCTTCTAAACTATTTGTAAGTATCTTAGTATGGTACCTTTAAGCGCCTAGTTCTTCTGACAACTTCCGAGTGCTTGTCTGTGGATTTTCATAGAAAACTGTGTCTATATTCTCAATATTCCATAACTTTGATTTTCCAGAACGTTGTACATCTGTAATGGAAGAGCTACTCGCTCACTAACGACATCTTCACCGACTTCACATATTCTTAGAGCCGCTGCAGCAGCTTTATGATCCTGTTTCCTTCAGGACTCTAACCTCAAACTTTGTTGCTTCATTTTAAAATCGTGTAGGTATTACCAACTGTTAGCTGCCAACATGTTAACAATGACCATAGCACCCTATAAATGGTACTGATAAAAATAAAGGCGTACGATATAAACACACATTACTTATGAAACAACCGAGTACAATGCACAAATAGCAAGGAATATATTACAAATGTTTGTTAAATCGGTTTTACAATAAAAATGTATCAACTTAAAAAGTTTGAGTCACTTTACTAATGCAGATAAATAATTGACCAACGCATTCTGTCGTATTCTTGTTTCCAAGCGTTACGAAAGCCACTAAATATCCATACCTCCATACTTTTAGTACATTTGATAAGCATTATGCGTTTCTTTAGTCTGAAAGGCTTGACATAAAACTATTTAATTGCATTTGAAGCTTAAAAGATGTCAAGTATCGAGGACATACAATTACACATTCTCGTAGGTACATATGTAGGTTGTACTTGAGCAATGGTCTTGTGCTTGAAAGGAGTTAGTTATTCGTGAATATTAGAGGGCGGGCTGTTTGGTCCATTGTGAGGCGGGTGTACGTCGCAGTGCGCGCGCGAGGTGTACCCTATCGCCTCTTTATCGCTGACATGCGACATGGAATGTAGCAAAACAGCTCACAGACACGTGAAATGCATGTTGCCTGGCTAAGTCATGCAATATGGATTTCTGTCTTCGCGTTCCCCTACACCAACACCATTTAACGACTTTTGCATTTCTTCACGTAAACAACATTCGTCCACCATCTTGCTTTCCCACTTTTGTCCTATGCTTGTTTGTTTATCTACTTCATGTTAATTGGGATAAACCTTTACACAAATAGCTACATTACACATTTCGTTACAAATACAACGGAAATGACGATAGTCAAGTGTTTAACAACTAGACGTTCAAAATTCCACTATTTCCATGCAATAGCGACAAACAACTGAATAAATAAACTTACACTTACACTGTACTCGAACTTTAGTATTATAACAATAATAACAAGAACAAAAACGTTTACATTTAATTTACAGTTAATTTTTCAGGCTGTCTCATACATAGAGACATTAATTTATTATACTCGATTTACTTACCTGATCATTATTTTGTTTTGTACCATTTATCACTAGGTTATTGTTTATTTAATCAGTGTGACCAAGTGTATTCCCTTAAATCGCTGAAAAAGTGTATCACATTACAATCGATTAACATTTAAGGGACACTGGGAGTGAAATTTGAAAGTTCCACATTTTTTAATAGATTTTTCTGAAAATTTTACTGTGTTTGTATTCATATGAGAATAGCAGGTACACCAAATTTCATTAAAATTGGATAATTCGTTTAGGATATATAAACTATTTTATGAATTCAATAGGCACATTTTCAAAATAGAGCTCGCGTCTATTGACTTTTCAAAATTCATTTATATTGGCAGAACTGGTACTCCAAAACATGGGTAACAATTGTATGAAGAGATATTTCAAATACGTTTGCTGATTATGCTGTACATATTTTTTTTAATAACAAAGAAAATGTAATCTTAAAAATTATTGATTTTTTTCATACAAAAAATGTTTTTGGAATTCATGTTAATAATAACATCAATATTGAAGCATAGTTTTGTTTAGCTGCTATTTATGAATACTTTTGGAAATTTTCATTGAATTTGAAGCAAAACTCAGGCGCGACCTTCTTTTGGAATGTGCAGAAATGTAGTTTTGAGAAAAACAGGTTTTTATATAGGAGCATCCTGTGTACGTTAAGGGAAGAGCGCTATTTGAAAGGGCCGTAATGACCACATGGAGTGGGGGATATGAAAAATGTTAGCTGATCCAAATGCACCGGTGTTCCAAGAACATTTTAAGGTAAAAAAACAATTTTCGAATTTTGACAATTTTGACCAAAATTTCACTCCCAGTGTCCCTTAAAACACAGATTAATCATTGTGATCATACTTTCAGTAGTATCACTAATGAATTATGTTTATTGGAGACTCAAGAACTACACGATACAATATTGTAGCAACACTGGCACTGCTTACAGTCCAACTGCCTTGTAGACAGTAATTCTGAACTGCTGGTGTTACTCTGTTTACCTTGTACCAAGAAGCTCCCCACACGACAGCGCGATTACGCGTTCAAACACAAAGATATTCTCTTGAGTGAATGACAGTAACTGTGTGTGACATCCTGATAGCTAATTGGTCCTTGGATACCATTGCCCCCACAAAAATAAACCGCCATACAGCGACCAGCTCTTAAAAGATTTGGCTGCCGCTATTCTCTGGTTCCTATTGTGCCTACAAAGAAATATGCAAACAAACCATTTCTGGAAATGTTTATCTTGATTAGCGTGAAGTTGATATAGGAATTAGAGTTTGTAATAATAGTTTCTACAAGAGTAGAGAAAGTCATGTGAGTGCAACACATCCATCTTTTTTTTTTCCTTCTTTTGTTTGTGTGTGTGTGTGTGTGTGTGTGTGTGTGTGTGTGTCTGCCTATCGTTTAAGGCTTATCAATGATACAAGATTATACAAAACATGTTCCAGATGAAAAGGACCAGAGGCTATTCCCAGAAAATTGAAGATATAAATTCATTTTAATGAAAATCGATAGAGCCATTTTTGAGTAAATAAAAATTTTCGAAAAATGTTCCGTGTAAACCATGTGAGGGAATTTGTTCAAAATGGTTATGTGACGTTTTGGAGAATACAATTTATTCAAAGGACCTCAAAATAACATTTCCGGTGAAATGTCTGCAGTAAATGTTTGGGTACAATGCAATAGCAATAGCATTCTATGCATATATTATTGAAGTGGTGGAGGAAATAAAGCGATGTTAACACAAATGCTAATAAAAAGCAAGCACTTTGTTGGTAGCATGAAAACTCGGAAAGTGAGAGATGGAGCGCATGCGCCTTGGACAGCTGTCTTTGTGTAGAAACGTGAGGAGAGCATGGTCCAGTGGAGGACGCCCTTGAAACCGCTGGTTGGCTGGCTGGCTGGCTGGCTGGCTGGCTGACTAACAGCCGATCACACATTTAGTCAGCATAGCGAAGAATTTGAAATCCCCTACCCTCACAGAGGCGGAGGGGGAAGGGGGCAGACCTTGGACAGACAGACTCGGTCCAGAGGAGTCTCCACGCTCGGGTTCGATTCCCTTCCTGGTAGGTACAACCAAAACCTCTCCAAGGTCTAACACAATAAGTTTACTCTCCTCAGCAGATAATTTGTTTCTCTCATATCTTACATTCACATGCGTTTCTCCACCCACAATTCTACACTCTTACAAACCTTACTCCATGCTAAATGAGTTGAATGTCTACACATTTCGTTGTAGTTGTAAGAGAGATGCAGGAAACTGAAGCGATTATCAAATATTTAAAAGCCATTGCGTTCTCTTTGCATGATCACGAGGATAAAACGAGAAAATACTGACTTAGCAGCTGAAAAAAAGATTCTGGTGTGTTGCACTCACATGACTTTCTCTACTCTTGTACTAACCATTCTTAAAAACTCTTATTCCTATATCTTCTTCGTGTTAGTTAAGATAAACATTTGTACAAATTATCTTATTGCTTATTTCCTTGTAGGTGCAAGGGGAATGTTAGAATGCAGTAGGCTTTGAGCGATAGTCAAATGTTTTATAACTTTGAGATCCCGTTCTCTTTGAACGCTTAACATGCAAAGGATAGTTTGGGGAACATCTTCGTATCGCATCCTTGAAATACCTATATTAAATTTAAATACCAACTTTGGTTTTTAACCGACTTCGTTTTTGAGTTACAGACTGACAGACACACGGATCTTTTGCTAAGAATACTTTTTTATTCAGAGGGCCTTAAAATATATATTTGCGGTAAAATCTCGAAATGTTGGGTCAATTACAATACTTCCCCTGCTTTACACAGTAGGGAAAGTAAAAAAACACATATATTGTTACATACATTCAACCAATAATACACATTTCCACGGGAAATTCAAATCGATTTGAGTTCTCAAATCGATTTCAATTCCCCATGGAAACGTAGTGATAATTAATATTATTTTCCTTTCTCTTCTACACATAGCAAAGAGAGGAAGTATTACAATGTACCCAAAAATTCAATTCATTGCTCTAACGGTTTTGACTAAAAGACCGTATGTTAAAGATATTTGCATGAAAAATAAAATGTATTATGACAGAGCAATTATTTCTGATGAAAAGAAGTTAGTTAAATAATAACATTAGTAGGTCATGCTAAAATAATTAGTATATCTAATATATCTTTATCCCTCAAATAATTGTCTTAAAATTTCTAGCACCCTACGAAATCGTACTACGCAAAAAAGAGTTGAATGTTTAAAACACGATTTATTTCAAATAACTTCTGTATCATAAGCCATTTCCGAGATAGAATTCTTCAATACCTACTTGGTTGTTGTAGGTTGTGTCAACATTCAGGTGTTTCTTGCGATTGCATTTTTCTAAGTGAGGCAGTAAATCCCACAGAAGTAAGTGTTCATGTACCGCTATTTACAAACGGGCCGATTCGGCATTTGCCCAGAGCGCCAGGTTTTTGAGGGGCGAGAGATGGGAGATGCAAAAAATAGAACAAATGCACTGAACTAGTCCTAAAATATTTTCAATACAACTTTGATTCACATCAATATTCTTATTCTACTTGCAGTTTTTCCTATTAAAAATTATTAATATTTTGTGTATATGTTTAAAAACAATGTGTATACTTCATGTTTTAGTTTCATACTTTATATTATCTATTTCATATTTTTATTCATATCTACAAAATTTGTTCTGTTTTTAAGGGTCTTAAGTGAAATGTTAGGAAGGTAAAAATAACTTTTTAATCCTGTAATAGATCTATTTTGGCATCAATAATGATTATTTATTCTTTAAGTATTTGCTGATAAATTTTAAATTTTAATAAAAAGGTCACATTTAAACATAATCCTATCTTCTTTAATAAATAAACTTACATAAAAGTAGATCAGTGAACTTAAAAGGTATCCATCTATATCCTGTAAAAATGCCAGTCTGATAAATTAAATAGTTTCTGAGATATTTTGTTAGGCACAAAATGTCTAAAAGAGAATTATAAAAAGACCTAAAATATTCTTAAAAATTCCTAACGAGATAAGAGAACACAGAAACATAATGCAAATTAATGATAATTTTAATACTGTTATTTTAAATGCATCATATTTAAATAATGAATATACGAAACTTACAGTGAAAAGTCTGATGTTTTGCACTCACATGACTTTTTCTACTCTTGTACTAACCATTCTTACAAACTCTTATACCTATATCTTCTGCGTGTTAGTTGAGATAACATTTGTACAAATTATCTTATTGCTTATTTCCTTGTAGGTACAAGGGGAATATTAGAATACAGTAGGCTTTGAGCGATAGTTAGATCTTTTAAAGCTTTGAGATTCCGTTCTCTTTGCGCGGCAAAAATATAGAAGAAATGAATGACGATGTTCCATTTGACGAAAGTTTAAGTATTCCAAAAGTCACACAAATATATCTCCGAAATGGTTCACTCTACAAAAAATATTATTTGAACATAAATTTTGTGTTTTAGCAAGATGTACATTTTTGTATCGTAAGATTTGGTCTATCTCTTACGGTTTACCAGTTGTGCAAAAGTCTTCTAAAGTACACACGACTACATGGGTTATAGCCAGAAAATGCAAAATGTGCATTTCATTTGTCAAAAATATCTTAAACATATGCCATTTTAATCAAAATCGTTAGAGCCATGTTCGAAAAAATTAAAATTTTCTATGTAAAGTGTAGTTTATGGTGGAGAAATTTTTTATGAAAATAAAAAACTGCTAACATTAGAAATCAGTGAACTGGTATTTTATATTAACTGAGATTGTTATTTTTCCGGATGGTCGCTGACTATGTGTATTTTCCAAACAGATTAGCTGGGGACTGCAGAATCTCATTTGGTTGGATTTCTGCTTTATGTGAAAATTGTGTAGCTATTATGCTTCTAAACTATGGGACCAAAGAAAAGGTACAGAGGTTTAAATTCAACCTACTTTATCCCAAAAAAATTACTCGACAATTACGACCGATGACTGTCCCACTGCCAAAGGGCACTTACACGCGATGCAGCAAGACATTGTTCAGTGTTTTAGATCCCTCTGTGTCAATACCAGGGGATTTGGGACAGTCGGGACTGTACGAAATTACAATTACAAGGGGTGATTCACAAACAATAAGGAAGGTAAATGAAATTAATTAATTCGTCACTGGACTTCAAAAACCTAACCTGCAACGCCTCAGATAATCACGTGTACAAACATATTGCAGTGAGAGACTGGAGAATCTCATTTATCATGGAACACGCAAATGTTATTCTTTTAAATGTGGAGCAGTTTATGGAATGAGTGGCGGGGGAAAGCGGAGAACCCGAGAAAAAGCCGCCCAGACGTTGCTTCGTCCACCATGAATGCCACATGCGGGTCCCTGGGATCGACTCCGGGCCGCCTAGGTTCTAACCGCTCGGCCACGACTCTGCCATTTAGATTATTTTAATCGGTTTAAATCATTGTTGTTCGAATTGAGGAAAAGACGAAAAACGTAATCCAAAGATGATGAAGTTTGGAGAAATTTAAAAATAAAATGTTAAGTCCTAAAGGCAGATATGACTATGACAACTTGCGGAGAGGGATTTAGCACCTTGACCAAAAGGCGACGTCTTGTGCTTATGCCCCTAACGGGACAGACACTCTTGGAAGGAATGGGTGAGGCGAATGGATCCTAAGGGCGGACGGAAAGTTGCCACCACAGAGCAGCTGGCAGGGTCCCTAGTACCCCGGCGAAGACCGGTTTAGCTCTCCCTCCCCCTCCCCCTCCCCCACGGGCTTGTACCATCCCAGGGAGACCGGAAACCAGTGGCTCGCCTTCCAATCCGGAGGACGAGATTTCCAGAACACATTGTTCCCTCTGCTGCTGCCGCGATCCTCGCCGACGCTTTCAACCCTCAAAGAAACCTAACGGGATGAAGAGTGAAATGAAATGATTAATGAAACGAAACGGAGCGACAGAAAATTCGGAGGATATGGCAGTCCTTCCCAGCATTCGTCTGGCGTTGCAGGGAAACCTCCGAAAAAAACATGAGTCAGGAAGCTCGGCCACGGGGATCGAACCCGCACCTCTCTAATGCGGGCCACAGACGTCACCACCTGAGTCATCCCGCTCGGTAAAAACGGATAAAAATGATTAATAAGTGAGATAAAAAGCTGTCTTAGATTCGCATGACTTTTTCTACATTTTTCAATAAACTATTCCCACAAACATTTATTCCTTTGTCTACTTCATGTTAATCGAGATAAGCATTTGTACAACTGGTTTTGTTGATTTTCTTATAAGTGCAAGAGAAGTATAGGAATACAGTTGACTTTAAAATTTCGTCCTCTTAACATGACCACGAGATGGTTCCGAAAGCGGGTAGGTCAGCAAGCCAGCCGACGCCAGGCAGAAACTCTTATAAACCGTGCCTCTACCGCCCAACCGCAACACACAGAACGCCGACCCGAAATGAGACCATAGTAAATTGTGTACTAGAAATGCGTGGTAGAAGAAAAACCACTCCAACATTAGCCTACCGACCCAGAGAAACCACGAAAGAACTTGTGATTAGAGTGGTCTAACCCAGGGCCTCACGCAGTGCCATTTGCTCGATGTGTGTGTGTGGGGGGGGGGGGTAATCACTTCTAATGACGTCAAGTGTTACATAACCTCATTTAGTTTGTAATTATCTTGAATTTGTTGGTCGCGATCCCCATTGGACATGTTAATTCGTTTCTTTATGTGCCCTCACAGTATGTCTCTTTATGTTGCCATTGAGAATCTGTTTCTGTTCCATCACCATCCCTTATCATTAATCAGATAACACATATGCTATTGTTTCTAATGAAAAAGCATTCGTGTTTCTTTTTTCTTTTTTTTTTTTTTTTTCTTCTTTTCTTGTGGTGTGCACTTCATCTCCCACATACCTACTAGGTAGAGAACGTGTCTATTCCACCCAACAATTATATTCAACATTTCAGCGAAAATGCTTGTTTTGAGGTCCCATGAATTAATAAAAAAAACCTGAGTTTAGAGAGAGGTGCGTGTGTGTCTGTGAATAGATAACTCAAAAACAAAATTCAGTTAAAGACCAAGCTTGGTGTTTAAGTTTAGTGTTTTCCACGAAGATCTTCAACAAAATCCTCGCACCCCCAACTGCCCTTCACAAGTAAAATTATTTATGTAATCTACCGGAAAGTGTAAATCACTTGAGGAATTTAACATACCGGTATGTAGCTCAGTGCTTAAGAGTAGCTGCACGTAGAGCGGAAGATCTATGGTTCAAATCCCGGCTGTGGCATTGAATTTTTCAGTTCTGATTTTACCTCTCAGATTTTTTATACATTTGGATTTTCTCAAAAATGACTCCAACTGTATTGATTATACCTATAATACGTATATTTACCTAATGCATTTATATGGTGTTTAAAATGTATTTCTCGAATTTTCTGGTCTACCTTTGAAAGAAATTAGGTGAATCTTGTGTAACTGGTAAATACTAAGCAATAGATCATAAGGGATACACAAAAAAACATACAATTGACATTTTCTGAGATATTCGTTATTAGTTTCAACTTTGCAATACTTAAACATCATAATTGTTGTGCTGTCATGTAATTTCAAAGCCAGTATACAGCAACCCTTTTTTACTTTCTCTACTGATAAGTAGGGGAAGTATTGTATTCCACCCAAAAATTCGATGTCGGGATTTCACCTGAAATACATATTTTGAGACCCCATGAATACAAGAAAAGCATTTTTAGAAAAATGTCCGCTCGCGCGCGCGCGCTCGTGTGAGTGTCAGTGTGTCTGTCAGTCTGTGGACAGCATAACCCAAAAATGAAAAGTAGGTTAAAAACCAAAGTTTGTATTTAAGTTTAATGTCTTTCCAAGATGCAACACGAAGGTTTTGAAGAAAATAGCCCCACCCTGGAAAATTTTTCAAAAATTTTGTTTGTCTTGAAAATGGCTCTAATGATTTTGATTAAAATGTCATATGTTGAAGATATTTGTATAACAAATGAAAAGTATATTTAGAATTTTCTGGGTATAGCCTATGTAGTCCTGTTTACTCTGGGTGACTTTTGAATAACTCGCAAACCGTAAGATATAGACAAAATGTTAATATTCAAAATATGTAGATCTCGCTAAAATACACAATTTACATCCGAATAAATTTTCTTGTAGGTTGAACCATTTCGAAGATATTCCTTGTTATGTGTGTGAGTTTCGGAAAACAACTTTCGTGGAATGGAACATTGTTGTTCATCTTTTGTATGTTAAGTGTGCAAAGAGAACGGAATCTCAAAGCTTTAAAACATTTGACTATCGCACAAAGCCTACTATATTCTAATATTTCCCTTGTACCTACAAGGAAATAAGCAATAAGATAGTTTGTACAAATGTTTATCTCAACTAACACGAAGAAGATATAGGAATGAGAGTTTGAAAGAATGGGTGAGTGAGTGAGTGAGTGAGTAAGTGATTAGGGTTTAAGGGCCCGTCGACCGCTAGGTCAGTAGAGTCCCTTGTAAAAATGGTTAGTACAAGAATAGAGAAAGTCATATGAGTACAACACATCAGATATTTTAACATTTGGTTATTATCAGAAGTAGTGTAACTAAAGGTTGTGTTATTCCTAAAAATTGCGAGCGGCTGCAAGTTATGAAACCCGCAAGTCAATTTGTGTTGGTAAGATTGACAGGAAAGCGCAAACTATCAGGAAGCCGTTGATTAGGTATCGGACAGTGAACTAAATAGTCACTTCAATCTTTATGTCTAATGGAACTATTTAGTAAACGCTTATCTTTGTTAACCTGAAATAAAGTTTTTGTAACAATAGTGTGTACAAGAGTGGGAGCTGACACTCATGAATGAGAGGCATCACATGTTTTCGTATTTGATAGAATGGGACGTATGAAGTAGACTAAGGTGCTAAGCGGCCACTCGTACGGCGCATGTTCCAGAGATAGCGTCATCCGCTGCTCAAAGACCAATGCGATGAATCATGAAACATCTGCCTGGCGAACTTGATTCACTCTAACCTGAGAATGCGTCGCCTACAACTTCACAACTAAAGCACAGGCATGCCAACAAATAATAAAGCTCGTCCTGAGTAACTAGCTATTTATTCAAAATTTACTTGCAAAGCACACATAACGAACGTTCTAAGTATGCAACTTGAAATGACCTAAAATACTTTTAAAATGAACTATAAAAGACTGCAAAAATACCAAAAATGACTCAAAAATTTGCATGAAAATACTAGTTTATTTATTAGATTTGTGCCTGTTCTACATATATGTAATGACCCCGTTATAGGCTTGAAATTACATACAATTAAATTAAAGCACCTTCTTTTACTTCTTCACCTGATGACCCTCCCCTTATGTAGGAGTTACAAACCAGTGTCTAGGGTCAGATGCCTCTCAGGGAACACAGGAACCTATGTACCAGACAGAGTGAAGTGGTCAGTATGAGAGTGCAGAAGTGATGACCCTCCCCTTATGTAGGACTTACAAGCCAGTGTCTAGGGTCAGACGTCTGTCAGGGAACACAGGAACCTATGTACCAGACAGAGTGAAATGGTCAGTATGAGAGTGAGGAAGTGATTACCCTCCCCTTATGTAGGACTTACAAGCCACTGCCTGGGGTCAGACGTCTGTCGGGGAACACAGGAACCTATGTACCAGACAGAGTGAAGTGGTCAGTATGAGAGTGAAGAAGTGATGACCCTCCCCTTATGTAGGACTTACAAGCCAGTGTCTAGGGTCAGACGTCTGTCAGGGAACACAGGAACCTATGTACCAGACAGAGTGAAATGGTCAGTATGAGAGTGAGGAAGTGATTACCCTCCCCTTATGTAGGACTTACAAGCCTGTGTCTAGGGTCAGACGTATGTCAGGGAACACAGGAACCTATGTACCAGGCAGAGTGAAGTGTCAGTATGAGAGTGAGGAAGTGATTACCCTCCCCTTATGTAGGACTTACAAGCCTGTGTCTAGGGTCAGACGTATGTCAGGGAACACAGGAACCTATGTACCAGACAGAGTGAAATGGTCAGTATGAGAGTGAAGAAGTGATGACACTCCCCTTATGTAGGACTTACAAGCCAGTGTCTAGGGTCAGACGTCTGTCAGGGAACACAGGAACCTATGTACCAGGCAGAGTGAAGTGTCAGTATGAGAGTGAGGAAGTGATTACCCTCCCCTTATGTAGGACTTACAAGCCTGTGTCTAGGGTCAGACGTATGTCAGGGAACACAGGAACCTATGTACCAGACAGAGTGAAATGGTCAGTATGAAAGTGAGGAAGTGATTACCCTCCCCTTATGTAGGACTTACAAGCCAGTGCCTAGGGACAGACGTCTGTCGGGGAACACAGGAACCTATGTACCAGGCAGAGTGAAGTGTCAGTATCAGAGTGAGGAAGTGATTACCCTCCCCTTATGTAGGACTTACAAGCCTGTGTCTAGGGTCAGACGTATGTCAGGGAACACAGGAACCTATGTACCAGACAGAGTGAAGTGGTCAGTATGAGAGTGAGGAAGTGATTACCCTCCCCTTATGTAGGACTTACAAGCCAGTGTCTAGGGTCAGACGTCTGTCGGGGAACACAGGAACCTATGTACCAGACAGAGTGAAGTGGACAGTATGAGAGTTAGGAAATGATTACCCTCCCCTTATGTAGGACTTACAAGCCAGTGTCTAGAGTCAGACGTCTGTCAGGGAACACAGGAACCTATGTACCAGACAGAGTGAAGTGGTCAGTATGAAAGTGAGGAAGTGATTACCCTCCCCTTATGTAGGACTTACAAGCCAGTGCCTAGGGACAGACGTCTGTCGGGGAACACAGGAGCCTATGTACCGGACAGAGTGAAGTGGTCAGTATGAGAGTGAGGAAGTGATTACCCTCCCCTTATGTAGGACTTACCAGCCAGTGTCTAGGGTAAGACGTCTGTCAGGGAACACAGGAACCTATGTACCAGGCAGAGTGAAGTGTCAGTATGAGAGTGAGCAAGTGATTACCCTCCCCTTATGTAGGACTTACAAGCCTGTGTCTAGGGTCAGACGTCTGTCGGGGAACACAGGAACCTATGTACCAGGCAGAGTGAAGTGTCAGTATGAGAGTGAGGAAGTGATTACCCTCCCCTTATGTAGGACTTACAAGCCTGTGTCTAGGGTCAGACGTCTGTCGGGGAACACAGGAACCTATGTACCAGGCAGAGTGAAGTGGTCAGTATGAGAGTGAGGAAGTGATTACCCTCCCCTTATGTAGGACTTACAAGCCTGTGTCTAGGGTCAGACGTCTGTCGGGGAACACAGGAACCTATGTACCAGGCAGAGTGAAGTGTCAGTATGAGAGTGAGGAAGTGATTACCCTCCCCTTATGTAGGACTTGCAAGCCTGTGTCTAGGGTCAGACGTCTGTCGGGGAACACAGGAACCTATGTACCGGACAGAGTGAAGTGGTCAGAATGAGAGTGAGGAAGTGATTACCCTCCCCTTATGTAGGACTTACAAGCCAGTGTCTAGAGTCAGGCGTCTGTCGGGGAACACAGGAACCTATGTACCAGGCAGAGTGAAGTGTCAGTATGAGAGTGAGGAAGTGATTACCCTCCCCTTATGTAGGACTTGCAAGCCTGTGTCTAGGGTCAGACGTCTGTCGGGGAACACAGGAACCTATGTACCAGGCAGAGTGAAGTGTCAGTATGAGAGTGAGGAAGTGATTACCCTCCCCTTATGTAGGACTTACAAGCCAGTGCCTAGGGTCAGACGCCTGTCAGGGAACACAGGAACCTATGTACCAGACAGAGTGAAGTGGTCAGTATGAGAGTGAGGAAGTGATTACCCTCCCCTTATGTAGGACTTACAAGCCAGTGTCTAGAGTCAGACGTCTGTCGGGGAACACAGGAACCTATGTACCAGACAGAGTGAAGTGGTCAGTATGAGTGTGAGGAAGTGATTACCCTCCCCTTATGTAGGACTTACAAGCCAGTGTCTAGAGTCAGACGTCTGTCAGGGAACACAGGAACCTATGTACCAGACAGAGTGAAGTGGTCAGTATGAGAGTGAGGAAGTGATTACCCTCCCCTTATGTAGGACTTACAAGCCAGTGTCTAGGGTCAGACGACTGTCAGGGAACACAGGAACCTATGTACCAGACAGAGTGAAGTGGTCAGTATGAGAGTGAGGAAGTGATTACCCTCCCCTTATGTAGGACTTACAAGCCAGTGCCTAGGGTCAGACGTCTGTCAGGGAACACAGGAACCTATGTACCAGACAGAGTGAAGTGGTCAGTATGAGAGTGAGGAAGTGATTACCCTCCCCTTATGTAGGACTTACAAGCCAGTGTCTAGAGTGAGACGTCTGTCGGGGAACACAGGAACCTATGTACCAGACAGAGTGAAGTGGTCAGTATGAGAGTGAGGAAGTGATTACCCTCCCCTTATGTAGGACTTACAAGCCAGTGTCTAGAGTCAGACGTCTGTCGGGGAACACAGGAACCTATGTACCAGACAGAGTGAAGTGGTCAGTATGAGAGTGAGGAAGTGATTACCCTCCCCTTATGTAGGACTTACAAGCCAGTGTCTAGAGTCAGACGTCTGTCGGGGAACACAGGAACCTATGTACCGGACAGAGTGAAGTGGTCAGTATGAGAGTGAGGAAGTGATTACCCTCCCCTTATGTAGGACTTACAAGCCAGTGTCTAGAGTCAGACGTCTGTCGGGGAACACAGGAACCTATGTACCAGACAGAGTGAAGTGGTCAGTATGAGAGTGAGGAAGTGATTACCCTCCCCTTATGTAGGACTTACAAGCCAGTGTCTAGGGTCAGACGTCTGTCGGGGAACACAGGAACCTATGTACCAGACAAAGTAAACACCTGGAAGTGGGTGGTTAGTCAAGCACCAGGTATGATAGTGAGGAAGAGGATGGTATGAAATGCAGGGGAAATGGATGAATGGAAGGTTGACCATGGAGGAATTGGTGGAATGAGTTACGGGGGAAACCGAGAACCCGCCCTGACGCCGCTTCGTTCACTACAAATACCACATGCTGGTCCCTGGGATCGAACCCGGGCTGCCTGGGTGGTAGGTGAGCGGTCTAACCGCTCGGTTACGGTGCCGCCCAAGTACCGTGTTTCTATATTTAAACGAAAAATTTAACAAGAATCATACAATTTAAAGATGAAGACAATTATTGTTAACTACAGTCCTTTGATTTATACAGTATGACTGGAACAGTTTCTTGCAAGATATAAGAATTGAACACTCGGGAGGGGAATTAGCAAACTGCTATTAGATAACTGAATATATTTTCGGAAGGAAACATTATGTATCTATTTACAGACTTAGGTCATTCTGTAGTACCTACAGTAGATGACGGAGGCAATCAGCAGATTCCCGAAGGAGAAGGAACGTTGATTTCCGTCAGCATGCTGTTCTACACTGAAAATCTCCTTGCAACGTCCACAGATGCGAGGGGAGTGTACTTAAATGCACAAAACCACTGGATGTAACTGCAAGTTCCAGACAGGCGCGTCAAAAGCCGCACAAAACGTCAGAGCCCGAGCATGCTTCAGTTTGTCGGATCGACACCCCAATGCCATCGTGAACACTTTTAATACCTCTGGACTTGTTCTAACTACATCAAACTTGTTTTGCGATAACATTCATTATAAGTGAAACAGAAAAACTATATAATGCAAGAAATACATAAAATGACAAAAAAGAGAATAATGACTAAACTTGAAAAAAAAATATTTTTTGTTCCACTCACATGACTTTCTCTACTCTTGTACTAACCATTCTTACAAACTCTTATCCCTATATCTTCTTCGTGTTAGTTAAGATAAACATTTGTACTAATTATCTTATTGCTTATTTCCTTGTAGGTACAAGGGGAATATTAGAATACAGTAGGCTTTGAGCATAGTCAAATCTTTTAAAGCTTTCAAATTCCATTGTCTTTGCACTGTTAAGGGACACTGGGAGTGAAATTTTGGTCAGAATTGTCAAAAAGTCGAAAATTGTTTTTTTACCTTAAAATGTTCTTGGAACACCGGTGCATTTGGATCAGCTAACATTTTTCATATCCCCCACTCCATGTGGTCACTACGGCCCTTTCAAATAGCGCTCTTCCCTTAACGTACACAGGATGCTCCTATATAAAAGCCTGTTTTTCTCAAAACTACATTTCTGCACATTCCAAAAGAAGGTCGCGCCTGAGTTTTGCTTCAAATTCAATGAAAACTTCCAAAAATATTCATAAATAGCAGCTAAACAAAACTGTGATTCAATATTGATGTTATCATTAACATGAATTCCAAAAACATTTATTTTTGTATGAAAAAAATCAATAATTTTTAAGTTTAAATTTTCTTTGTTATTAAAAAAATATGTACAGCATAATCAGCAAACGTATTTGAAGTATCTCTTCATACAATTGTTACCCATGTTTTAGAGCACCAGTTCTGCCAATATAAATGAATTTTGAAAAGTCAATAGACGCGAGCTCTATTTTGAAAATGTGCCTATTAAGTTCATAAAATAATTTATATATCCTAAAAGAATTATCCAATTTTAATGAAATTTGGTGTACCTCCTACTCCCATATAAATATAAACACAGTAAAAATTTCAGCAAAATCTATTAAGAAATGTGGAACTTTCAAATTTCACTCCTAGTGTCCCTTAACTGGTAACATGAAAAATGTTGAACTTCAAAATACTAAGTATAGTATTTATTCGGCGTTTCTTTTCCAGGCTTGTTCAGACACACATACACACAGACACTCTCTCTCTCTCTCTCTCTCATTTTATAACTATAAAACGCAGGAGAGATACCCTAATCTTAGATGTGGAATGTTTCCTTCCTAATTATAACTTAATTTGAAGCATCATCAGTATCCAGTAAGAACGAGCATTAAATAGTATAAAAAGAAGAATAGACAGACAATAAATACAAGTTGCTGGAATATTTTGTTTAATTTAGGGGACCTCAGAACAGTTATCTCTTTCTATATCACCTTTATAGATTGATGGCATACAAAGTAAAACTTGTGGTTCAGTTAGACTTTTTCACAATTGAAAAATATTGTAATATATGCCGTAAAATACAATATATGAAAGTACATTAGTAATTCTGAATCTGCATCCACATTGAAAAGTAATTAATGTCACTTAATTATTAATTCTAACAGTAATTGCAACTGTGAATTATTTATTTTATTCGTTGCCAGGGATGCTGAGCACTTGGCAAGAATTTACACTTAACATATAAGAGGTAACTGAATTGTTGACACAGACCTAGCAATGGCTAATTAGAGGACAAGTATGTATGTGTCTGACAGGGAATATTGATTTAAAACTTCAGTTGAACTTGATAGTGCTACCTTCATTCAACTGTGAATGACTTAAGGGACATTTTGCACTGTTAACGAAGATGGGAAATGTTACTTTTGTGTCGTAAGAAAGCAGGCCAGGTCATTGGACAGTTGACTATCAACGAACTTCCTCCCCAGAGGCATATCTGCCTCACGTACAAGGCATCATCAATTCGAATGTCGGTTCTAAAGGGAGAGAGAGACAGGCCTGACGTTAACCATTTTGGCAGTTTCCACTGCTTCTGCAGAAAGACAATTAAAGGCATGCAACATCTGCTTGCCTTGCTCATGATGAACTTGTAGATAAGTTTGCTAGTGTTCCAACAACACTTCATGAACACGTTTGTACTTCCAAATATATTAAGATTTGAGAAAAATGTTGTAAACCACACTTTGTATGAATCAGTATATAATCAATATGGAGATACGCTACACAGTGGAGATTTCTACCTCAGAGGCCACCTAAGAGTTTACTAATGTTTGAAATAGTAACTCTTGACGATGATTGTGTGCAATCTTTGTTGCGTAAGTATGGAATAATCCACATAAAACTAAAATTAACCAGTTTTACTTCCTCTATCATGTACATAGCACATACGGAAGGTATTTGCATTCCACCCAAAAATTCGATATTGAGCTTTCATTGGAAATACAAGTTTAGATCCCTTGAGTCCAAAAAAGAACATTTTTAGAAAACAGTGTGTGTGTGTGTGTGTGTTTGTGTGTGTATGTGTGTGTGTGTGTGTGTGTGTGTGTGTGTGTGTGTGTGTGTGTGTGTGTGTGTGTGTGTGTGTGTGTGTGTGTGAACAACACAACTCAAAAACGAAAATTCGGTTAAGTACCAAACTTGGTATTTAAGTTCAGCATCTTTCAAGAAAGCAATATAAAGATTTTCAGAAAATCTCCCACTCCAGACTGACCTATAGGTGCAACATTTTTCGAAGATGTTGATTTTTCAAAATTGGCTTTAACGATTTTAATTAAAATACCATATGCTAAGGTATTTTTATGGTAAATGAAATGTATACTTTAAATTTTCTGGGAATGTCCTCAGAAGTCCCAAGTCCCCTCATTCTGGACGACTTCTGCATAACTGGTAAACCGTAAGGGACAAAATCTTACTACATAAAAAATGTCCATCTCCTTAAACACACAATTTTTTTTTTCCTCTCTAACTCTCACTCTCTCACTCTTTTGTAGTGAACCATTCTAAGATGTTCCTTGTTGCTTATTTGACATTTTCAATACTTATACCTTTTTGCAACTAGTGTTCTAAAATTATTGGCATTAGAGACAATCCATACTAAATTTCCGGAACACGAATAGCTCCATATGAAGCTATTATACTGATGGATCATTGATATCAAACCAAGATGGAGCAGGGGCTGGAGTTACGTGTCACCTCTTTTCCTATTACAAATCTTTAAGTTATGGAACTACAAACTTTGATGGAGAAATTGAAGCAATTCGAATGGCCCTCCAACAAGAATCCCAGATTTCCATCAAGCAGTTATTCTCTCAGATTGCAGGGTGGCAACTATAGCTATTACTTCCAAGTTGTCACCAAAAAACCAAACAATTATAGAATGTTGGAAGATGCTTACCCATCTAAGAGCACTTTAAAAACACCTAGTCTTCCAATGGATACTGGCTCACTGTGGACTGAGTGGTAATGAGAAAGCTGATTTTCTTGCAAACAACGGTAGCATTAGTGTACAGAAATCCAGCATTCCAGCATTCGAGAACAGGTCATACAGGTTCTCATGTACGGTATGTTTATCTGCACAGCACCTAGCCGCTTAATGCGACTTTATCTGTGAAGTATAGAAGGTGGTCCAAATTTGTCAAGCCTTTGTGTCTTGGGCAATGGTTTCTTCCTGCATACCTAAGGTTGGATACAGGAAGGGGGCAGGAATAGGTGTTGGGGTAAGTATGTGTTAGATGATGGGAGTGGCATTACCATTACCCAAGGGCGTCCTTAGGAAGGCTAGTTAGTGTTGTGCGGTTGCTGTCCTTTCGTGGGTGTGGACACATGTGATGGTCAGAATGAAGAGATCTCATCACTTCTGGGGGTGTTAGCCCTCCACGTACAGCCTTTAACACCATTGTCTTTAGCCAATTTGTTCCAAAGGTAAAAGGCCGCCGATATGACCATTGTACAGAGAGATCCAAATACATGTGAAATGCTACACGGTGTTTTTCCACTGCGCACGCAGAAACACGTCACCAGCAGCTAATATACACAATGTCACGAGCATCACTTGTTTTTCTCTGCTCTGCTCACAATCAGTATTGAGCTGACGCGATATCGTTCGGCTGCATTATTACCAATGTGCTTTATTATTTAGTTCTGTACTTAGTCACAAAGTATTATGGCTCATCTACTGCACAGCGTGTATTTATTATGATTCATATGTGTTAACTCAGTCAGCTCGCCAGGTGTATGGTGCGCCATTAGTGGAGATTAGGCCCAATTTTTTTCGGGTCAACAGCTGAAGCCCGTACATACGTGAATACAATTTTGCGTCCTTTTTTAGAGAACTAACCCACAGGGAGCTTGATTTTGCCTTTTTTAGAAAGACTCTGCAACAGCTCATACAGCCAATCTTTCGATGAGAATTGGTGAGCGTAGCTGTAAAATGTGACCGCCTCCGTAACGCAGTTGGTAGCGCGCTTGCTTCTGGCGCGGAGCACCCGGGTACCAGCATGGGGATTTTATCCCCTCTGGGAGGTCTGGCACGGGGTGCACTCAGCCTCGTTAAGTCCCGGGGGGGACCAATTGAGAAGCTACTTGATGGAGAAGTAGCAGCACCAGGTCTATAAGACCGCATAACTGACCACGTCCCACCCTCCAGTACTGCTTCTCACCAATGACGCCTGTAGTGGGCAGAGGTGGGGGACGCAGCGGCTGGGCGGTAGGCCTTGGCCCTTCGTGGGCTGTCGCGCCGGGGTTTAGTTTTAGCTGTAAAATATTATTGTTGGATAGACCGGTGCAGTAAGCAAAATGGATTCTTGAAGCACAGAGCAATTCAAACCTCTCCGTTAGAAATATTTTTCGTTATTTGTGATCATTCAAGAAACATATTATACTGACTGTATGCGAATTTTAAATTTTATGTATCCCTAAGAAGTGTTAGCGTACCCGAGATGAAACATAAACACTCTAATTGAGATTCGAAAGTATGGACAGCTCGACTAGGAGCTTTAGGATACCTACTTGGGATTATTTCCTGAAATTGTTCATGGTTGCTATCTCTCTCTCTCTCTCGCTCCCTCTCCTCTCCTCTCTGTGCTACGAAAAGACAAACGCACATCGGCGGATTAGCCCGACAGTCCCCAGTCAGTAACATTTAAATGTCAGCACATTCTCAACTTCCATTTCTTTTAAATTATACTTATTTTTGGCATAATGAATGCTGACTCGCCAAGCAAAGCTATTGTCTTTGACTAACCACAATCTTTTCGCCTTCTCTTTAACCTACTTAAAGGAGGTAGAGTAAATATTGCATTCCACTCAAAAATTCAATATCGAGATTTCACCGCAGTTACCGATTTTGAGGTTCCCTGAAACCAGCAAGCAAGCCTAGTGGCATATTCTTTTAACCACCTTGTTTTCTTTCTTCTTCTTTTTTTTCCCCTTTGTTGTTTTTCTTTTTATGATTGTATATGCCGTTTATGCACATGCATATACAAACACCTATGCCCGAGGCGGGCTATAAGGGTGGGTGTATTATTTGATGCCGAGATTTCACCGGAAATATGTTTTGAGGGCCTCTGAATAGGAAAGAAATATTTTTTAGAAAAGGTCCCTGTGCGCGCGCGCGTGTGTGTGTGTTTGAGAGAGAGAGAGAAGCTACCAAGATTGCGACAGTAAGATTTTGAAAAAATTCCCCCACACCAAGACTACCCTTTATATGTATCAATTTTCGAAAATTCTGTATTTTCAAAAATATCTCTGACAATTTTTATTAAAATACCATATGTTTAAGGTATTTTCATGACAAAAGATACGTATATCCTGCATTTTCTGGGAATACCTCTTCATTCTCTTTTGTATAACTGGTAAACCGCAAGAGATACAACAAAATCGTATTATATAAAAAAATTAGATCTCATTAAAGCACAACGTTTATCTAAATATATATTTTGTGTGTATGGAGTGAACCATTTCCGAAATATTGCTTGTTATTGATCTGAATTTTCAAATACTTATACTTTTCAAACGAAAGTTGTTATTCTTTATTTCCTAGTTATGTACGAAAAGAAAAATAGCGACAGCTCTTAAAAGATTTTACTATCACTTAAGCATCCTATATTCTCCTATCCCATTGCACCTACAAGAAAATATGTATTAAAACCATTTCTAGAAAATTTTATTTTGATTGACTTGAAGTAGATAGAAAAAAGTAAGATTGGTTTATTGAAGAGTGGGTAGGGAAACTGAGTATATATTGTAGTACTTAAAAGAATGACCAAAATGCTTCTAATACTTTTGAACGGCAGATATCGCCCTGCTACTTTCGTCTCTCAACGGAAGCACGAACCCGGGTCTCAGCATCCTTAGATGTATTACGGAAGGCTGTGCCAGACAGCTAGGAATAATGATGAGCAATGACCAGGCCGCAGAAATATCAGAATTTTCCTGTAACAGCCAGGGAACCTGACACTAGCTGGATGTATTTTTTAATAAGGTACATCAACTTTGTAGGCTTCCAATCTCCTCGATGAAATGATTGGTCAGACCTAATGAATTAGCGTCGCAAGACACGAACCCTGGATGCTGGGAACATAAAGAAATGCATTTGTACCATGTGCTGCAGACATTGATTCAAAGTTGCCGCACTTAGAGGGCAGTCCCACAACACATCAGGTGTCTAGCCAATAGCTCGTCTGTAAATTACATTCCTCCCGTTTTAAAATTTTGGTTCTCGGAATAAATGGGTTCCACTCCATGTGGCAACGCTGCATCCTCCATCGCTTAAGGGGCTGGGATGGCGCGCAGGGGCTCGCCGACTAACATAAACAAAAAGTGTACATGGTTGCCAGACCTACTAGACTGCTGGTTTGGCTACTGGATATTCGTTCTGGCGGGACACAAGAGAGAAAAAGAGCGAAGTTAGGAGTGGGGAGCAGGCAAAAGCGACCTAGGTAGCCAGTGAGGGGGGACAGGGGAGAGCGAGCAAGATGGACGCGGGA
The DNA here is from genome assembly GCA_030765045.1 of Tenodera sinensis. NCBI lineage: Eukaryota > Metazoa > Arthropoda > Insecta > Mantodea > Mantidae > Tenodera > Tenodera sinensis. The sequence continues at coordinate 15,043,660 of CM060970.1, forward strand.
ATGCAGAGGAATGCCGAAGTTCCAGTCACCCACCCACCACACACCCCCACCCCAATCTTACCGGCGGCAGCCAAACTCAGGCTTGATCTACTGCCTCTAATAAAATGACTGCTCAAGCAACATAAAATTGCTAATCTCATGACATTTTATAACTGGTAGTAATGAAGAATTTATTAGAAACAATGTCTACAGGTGCATATACAGATTGCATTTTTGTTTACCAAGTATACAGTAAGTACTTGTAAACTGGAGTGCTTTATTCTTGGTAGGTATCAAACGGAAACGTTTTCAATATACAGTAATCTTTATTCGAAAACAATTGAGAAGTATATATTAGGATTAAAGTTACATAATGTTAGTCACATTTATTTTTATATTTATGAAATAAGTATACTTAAGAAGTATTTTATTTTCCTGTTAGTGTGTAACTTTCATTGATTTACTACACAATTTATCTGCATTGCCTGTTTATTGTGAGTGTTTGCTATAGCAGTGATTAACGGCAAGCACATTTTTTGCTTTTCGGGATATGTGTGATATTGATTTAGGTTCTATCGCCGGCCGTCTGCGTTTGATGGTGTAACCCGTGCATTTAGTTTCCCATGCACGTGAGACGTCGATATGGCAACGCAGCGCTATGGCGCGAGAGCGAGTCTAGGCCATGGAACATGAGGTCGGTTGTCTGTCTGTCGGGAACGGAACGAGCGGAGCGAGGTAGTCCGATCCCCGCCGCAGAGGCAGAGCAAAAACTTGAGCAAAAATCGTATGCAGTGAAACGCTGCGTAGCACCTCTGTATAGATGGCTCTTGCGTCTGCGGGTGCAGCCCCGTATGTCAGCCTATATTATTCAATAGTGCAACGAGCAGCTTCTCGATATTTTAAGGAATATTATAGGTCTGGTGAGTTATTTCTGTTTGTACGGTGTGTTTGCTTGCTAAGTGCTGAGGATGGAGGGGGTCGCACGAACTGGCGCTCCTCTGCCGCATCCTAGCTTGCTTCTTGCTTTCTTTCAAGTATATTGTTTTGACAGTTGTTGCTTTACGTTCACAAGTCGTAATGTGTTGTGTGTTTAGTTGTTGGTATTCATTATTTTGTTTATTTTAAATTCTGTGCATTGTCGCGAGTGTTTACAAGATGAACGATGGTTTTTTGTTAACCGGAGTTTGTGACTTCAATCATTTCGCTTCGATGTGAAGAATCGCAGCTTAAAATGCTGATAAATTCAAAATTAAATGGTGTAATGGATATAATAATGATGAAGTTAAAGATAGGAAACGTTTGTCATGACGTCCGTGAAAGGTTATGTACTACTGTTAACTCGATGTTGGGGATAACAAAAGTAAAGCAGTAAGCACGCTGCTCAGTTGTTTTCTTGTGATTGATAAGCGAGTAAAAGATGGAATTGTGAGATTTTGTGCTTCTTGTTCTACAGGCTAACTAATCTGCTCTAAATGGGGCTCATTCCGGTAAAACGTCGTGTCCAGGTGGCACGGTGAATCCAGCCGCCCGCATTCTTTCAAACTCTGACACATTTAACGGTGATGAGGAGTGGACATGGCAATAAATTTCTCGGCATCATTTGCGGCATGTTTGGCCGCCGGCCTCAAGGTGCCCCGGCAAATCATGTACTGCATTGCCCAGGGTAAGATACACCTCTCATTCTCATGTATTCATATCACACACAAGAAATAGATGAGGGTCACATTTTGCACTTATTTATTTTATTTCTTTTTATTTGGTTTGGCTGAATAATTAAGTTAATGACAGCATGTCAATTTATAAGTAGTGTCGATTAGTTTTTTACTTCAGTAGTTGTATTGTTAGCCGATTAGATTTATGCTTAGTAGATGTACCTCAGCTTTGTGCTCGACTTGGTGTATAGTTTAGAATATGTCATCACATTTTGGGTTGCCTGTGCTTATTAGTATTGTTTTTAATACATGTTTTGGCTGTACTTGTATTGTGGGAGCAAAGCTTGCAGTTGATTGCAATGTTTGTAATGACAGGTGGTACCAACATTGTCAAAACATTGTAGCAGTTAGGTTATGTTGTGCTAGATTGCTGTACCCAACAATACAGTGCTGCATCTAGAATTGAATTGTTCATTGTTAAAAGGACCTTAATTTCCCTCTTGTTTCCCACAGTAGCTTTTCAATGTTTCAACTGCAAGACAAATTTCTTTCTTGCACTTTAAACAGGACTGCCAACTGTATTACTCAATTTTAAAGAGAACTATAATTTTAGAGGAATTTAAAAATAAACTAAAACGGAGATCCAACATAAGTAATCCAGCGAGTCAATATAGCCTTACTCCACATGTCAAAATTCACATTCCAAACAATCCTTATGTAAAATGAACTGAATAACACCCGACAGAACTTCATATTGGAATATTCAGATTTCAGCCATATAAGTGTCTCAATAATAAATATACAAATTATGAAATAATATTTCTGTGTCGCTGAACTTTACAGCATGTGGTGCAAGGATTTTTCCAAGATGAGCGCCATAGTTTTTCCAAGTATAGTTTGATATGTTGTGCTCAAATATGCATTTTAGAAGCACTTAATTAATATGACTGCGAGAACATTTTCTTAGCATAATTTTAAGATTTATAATTCTTTATTTACTTATCTGCTGGGGATATTAAGGGATGCAAGGCAGCCAAATTCTGGTTTTTGCTTCACTTAAAGCACTAATTCATTAACGTAACTACTCCTAGACTAAACTTCAACTAAATCTAATCACTAGACTATAGGATAGACTTGCCTAATATATTCCATTAGTTATTGGGAAGGGTTTGCTGAAAATAAATACAAATGGGAGTATCCACAATTTTGTGTTGCTGCCCACATGGTCTGTAGTTAAAGTGTAGAATGTATTTGTGCATCGCTATTGTTATTTGGTTATATCATCCATACCTCATTCTTTCCAAATCTATCGCAAGAATCCATTGTCTTACATTATTCATTTATTTAAAGGGTGTGGTGGAACTGCTGATTTAACCTTTGGCAATATATTTAGTGAACATACGAGATCATGCACACTTCACACAGAAGTGCAACAGTCAGGTACTGGCCACAGACATTTACCTCCTGCCTTAACACTCCATTGTTATTATGTAGTATGGTTGCTTGGATACAAAACAATTTGATGTAACTTCTTGCCTTTGCTGGTACACAAGCACCAATGACGTATGCTGGGATTGTGATTTGGGCTATCACTAGGCATACCAGATACAGACTATAAGGGATTGTTGATTACCTTCCGTTAGGGGAGCACTTTGGTAGAAATGGACGTACTATATTTTTATGCTTGTATTTATCTTTTACTTTCTCGACTGGTAAGTAGAGGAAGTATTATATTCCACCCAAAAATTTGATGTTGAGATTTCACCGAAAATATGTTGTGAGACCCCCTGACTAAAAAAAAAAAAAAAAAAAAAAGCATTTTTAGAAAAAGTCCATGTGTGTCTGTCAGTCTGTGGACAGCATAACTCAAAACCAAAAGTTGGTATTTCAAGAATGTGACACGAAGATTTTGAAGAAAATAGCCCCACCCTAAACTACCCTTTATATGGAAAATTTTTCAAAAATTTTGATTTTCTTGAAAATTGGCATTAACAATTTTGATTAAAATTACATGTTTAAGATATTTTTATGACAAATGGAATGTATATTTTGAATTTTCTGCCTATAGCCTAAGTAGTGCAGTTTACTCTGGATGACTTTTGAATAACTCGTAAACCGTAAGAGATAGACAAATTCTTACTGCACAAAAAATGTAGATCTCGCTAAAACACACAATTTATGTCTGAATAAATTTATTAGTAGAGTGAACCATTTCGGAGATATTCCTTGTTATTTGTGTCAGTTTAGAAAAACTTTATTTTCGTGAAATGGAACATCGCTCATTTTTTATATGTAAGGCGTGTAAAGAGAACGGGATGTCAAGGCTTTAAAAGATTTTACTATCGCTCAAAGCCTACTGTATTCTATTATTCCCCTTGCACCTCCAAGTAAATAAGCAATAAGATAATTTCTTTAAATGTTTATCTCAATAGACACAAAGAAGATATAGGAATAAGAGTTTGTAAGAATGGTTTTTAAACTTCATTTTTCCTTCATTTCCATGTTTAGCTTCATATAGCTTAAATATACACTGCTTTTATTAGCATTATCTTACTAGATAGATAACGTAATATGAATGTAGTGTACATTATAATTTGTACTACATTATGTGGAAAGATAATAAATTGGCATGTTCAGGTGTACAACTTGTAATTTGAAATATACATGAAGCAAAATATGAGAAAAAAGCGGGTAAATCATGAAGAGAAACAAAGAATTGTCTGGTTTCCTTAATAAAATTCACAGATAGGGGAAGTGTAAGAACTCAATCAATCTATTCAATACATTTCTATTTTCTTTAATCTTTTTATTATGCAAACAGTCAACAATTTTTTTCTGATAGCTAATTGGTCTGTCCGTTGAGTGTCAAAAGTTTTTAAAGCTGTAAAAGATTTTATATGCGTTGTTGATTTCCTATGTTTATCCAAAACTGGAATTAAATACGATAAATTTGTGAAACTCATCGCATTCCAGCATGGTTCCTCAGTTGCAAACAGCAAGCATGACGAGCAATAAAGTTTATTTAATTTGCATGAGTCAGGCAGCTACCTATACTTATCTTAATTGTTTATATTAAAACACCTTTTGTAAGTATTCTTGTTTCTTTTGCTTCTGCTCACACTGCAAATGCAGAAGAGCTGGAGTAGGCCTTCCCTGTTCTACTATCACTAATTTATCCTTGTATTTCAACTGTGAGTATACCCATTTCACTAGTTGTTTTACTACACATTGTTCATCTATTTTGAACCATTAATACTAGTAACGTCTTTGTGCACTGTACGCTGTGAAATAAATAATACTACTACAGCTGTTGATGACCATAACAATCATACAATTAAAAACACGTTCTTTTGTGTTTAAAACTCCACATGGTATTACTGTGCGGCCAATCATGTTCATATGGCACATTTTGGAGACGCTCATGTGAGTATAGCGACACAGGATTCCAAAGCCTTGGCATGCTTATTCCTGCATTCTGTCAATTCACCCCTCTCTTCCCGCATTGTAATGAAGGCTGTGGCAGTAAGCATCCGAAGCCCTACTCTCCCCTCTGTTCAACGGTGGAGAACAAGACATATTCCACCCGATGCGCTAATTCTTCATGAGGAAAACTGGCTAGCATTGCAATTATTGCTAATATTGCATATTAATTTCTAGTTTACTTTAGATATAGCTTCGGTGATAGCTTTGATAATCCACAATATATGCTGCTGAAAAGCACCCATGATTGGGAGTTATCAAAAATTGCTGGTGGCTAATTCATTCTACATGTTATGTGCTACACAATTCATGTGCAAATGTCTAAGAGACTTTTTGCAGTAGTTGGCTGTGGTGGTTTCAAATGTTGTGCATGTTGGCTGCAATACGAGAAGCACTAGGGCTAGTTGACATCTATCTTTTGATCAACATGCACATGTTTATTGTTAACATTCAAACTTGGAAGCATTTACCATGGTCATCTTAAACATATTTGCTTTTGTAAAGCAATTTTTAAGGTACTCTAAACCCAATTAGTGGAAAGTAAATGGCACTACATCCAGTTATTGCTGTGTAAGGAAGACTTTCATTCTTACATCCTCAAACATTGATTCCAGGATTTAATGATAAAAATTTAGATTTGACATAGCATGAATCAAAATATGCTCCAAGTAGCACGCTCCTGCAATTAGATATGGGGAGGGTGGGGTGAAGTTTTATCGACCTCTCGCACATCAGCCCAAAATACTTACTGTGCAACCCCATTTGAAGAGATTCTTTCCTGAACAAGTTGCAGTATTTTGGTTCTGATGTCAGCATTGTTTCCTAGTTATTGGAAGAGCAATCTCTTGTTAGAAATGGGCAGTGAAACAGGATATGCGAGGCAGTTTGCTCATCCTCTTTGGACATTCTATAGATGGGTTTATCCTTGTAAGAGTGCTACTTCACATAGATGTTTCCAGAACTGACCATGTTCAGAAATGAATGCAAGATACTCCTGGGAAGTATGACATCAGCGCAAATGAAATGTCTGTTTGAAAATCTGTGATTAAACAGTCGTGTGGTGGTCTTCCCTATTTTCCCTTCTAGTTCTCTTGTGCCTATTGTAATAATGTCTCACTTGTAACAAAATTAATAATTTTCTTTTAACAGCTTGTTAAATAACTTACATTAGCAAGTGTGTTATATGTATTTGTTACCTCTAAATTTCTGATGAAAAGGTTTAAAATGTTGAAAGCATTACTACATTTCAAGAACAAGTGTTGGAAAAGTTTTGCAGTTGGCAGTGACAAGCTTAAGTTTGGATGATGCATTTTTCAATTGTGTTACTGAATACTTCAGTAGAAAACTACAAAACTCTTCTAATAGATAATATTTTTGAAAACAGTCCCAGCTCTCAAAGAATTGTTTGTGTAATATTGAGCACATCTCCTTGGCAAGATTACTGTTGCATCTGATGAGAAAGTGTATGGCGAATATCTTAAATATGTTCATTGTAGAAGAGATACAGCCAAAGCCAAAGAGGAAAATTGTAAAGGGGCTTAAAGAACTGAGAAGATAATGAAAAATCTGAGAATACCAGGAGAAACAGAAGATATGATACTGCATCTAAAGTAAGGTGCTCAAAATTATTTGTTCAGTGCATATATTTAAGTTCTTCAAGCTTGGAGTTGTATCTGTAATATTCTGTGTGTTGCTTTCATCCTAAAATAACTTGAGAGAATTGTTTGACTGTCTAGATCAGTGTTTTGCAACCTTTTTGTACTCACGGCACTCCCAAAATGTCTGTCCCCCTCAAAATCATGTGAATCTTAATATAATTACAAGATAGTGTGCCATTATCTATTTGTTTATTATTATTATTATTATTATTATTATTATTATTATTATTATTATTATTATTATTATTATTATAAAACAGGAATGCACTCATGTATTTGTTTAATAATGTATTAACTTTAATTCTTTTGAAACACACTTTTCTATAACAAATTTTAAAGTAACATACTCATAACTTCAGTGTGATTCTTGAGCCTCCTTAAGCTGCACACAGATGGCCGGTTTGTGGCAGAATCATTGACAACGCAAGCCTCATTTCTTCATTGATGGACTTGAGTCTCTCTCTTTGAGAGAGTTGGTGCATCCCAGTGATTCATTTTCAATTGTCTGTATCTACAAATTTAATGTATTAATAAATCCTTGAATCTTATCCTTACTAGTAGAATATTTTTGTTTCTACTTGCACATTCGTGTTTAGTTCGTTCAAGTGTACGAAAACAGGCATGCTGAAAGTCTTTCACCCTTTCTTTGCAATGAACATAAAGCTTGCTGCCTGTAACCACCAAACTGGACCAATATTGCTGGCAACAATACAAATAACTTACGATAAACAAATTGTAGCTTAAGTAAATTACATTTAATTTTTATGACAAATTAACAGTTAATAAGCATATATTAAAGCATACACAAGCATCTTCTTATTATTTATACCAACAAACCTACTGCTGGTGTTTTTAAATAAACAAGCCTTGTGTGGGCAATGTTTGAGAGGTAGAATCAGGACAGAAAAATTCAAATGTCACAGCCAGTATTTGAACCACAGACCTGCTTTATATGTAACTGCTCTAACCATACTGTGACAATATGCTAGTGTGACATTGAATTCTCCAACTGATTCGTATTTTTTCCTGGTAGACCAAAACGGGAATCTCGCATCAGAGATAAATACCCCAAGGGCGACTTACAATTCTAAGTACTTTAGGTCCCAGAATTAAATAACCTCTAGATGGTAATTATTTTATTTATGCGAACTAAAGAATTGGATCAAATCCCAGTTGTGGCATTGAATTTTTCAGTTCTGATTCTACCTCTCAAGCACCATCTTATTTAAAATTTGACAATTTATTACAAATTGTGAAAGTTTGCTTTACACTTTTCATATTTTGACGGTGCACCAGAACATTGTGGATGATGGAGACCAGTTCTTTAAAGAGATTTTGACAATGGGCCCAATAATGGCTTTCATGAAAAAGCTACTTTGATTATTTCAGAACTTTGGAACATGGAGAAGGTTCCTTTGAACAATGACTCAACTCATTTGCATCTTAAAGACAAAATGTATGTGATTGTGTAGTTCAGTATTTTAGAACAGCTCCAAGTGAGACTGGGAAAGTTTGGCCCTTTCCAAATGATTTGTCCAAATTTCTAAGTTTACATACCTTCAGAGGAGATGGTGTTTCAATACTTAATTTGAATGTTCTGAGACAGTATTTCTGTGTTTGTTTTGTTAAATCATCAGTTAAAGTAATACCAATGTTCTGGACAGATATACTGTCATTGTTTGCAGCAAGCATTCAGCATATGTGCCTGTTCAACAATACAGAATGTGGCATAAACCTTTATTATCTGTCAGTTACTAATTGGTTCATTAACCATGTTTCTGGGGTGGTTTTGAGGTTCTGGAATGAAAAATCAGATGGTAATAGCAGTGGTAATGTACCATTGTCTATCAATGTATTTGATGAAAAACAGATGCAAGTGCGTAAGCACATGCACTGTATTGACTTCATAGAGCAGAAGTCTGTTACCTCTCATCGTGCAGCCCTGTTCCATGTACAACAATCACCTTTATTGCCATTTTTTTTATATATACAAGAAATGTAATAAAGGAAGCATGGTTTTTGTGAGTTTTATGTGTAATGGCTTATTAAACCTACTTTTTGTATTAAGATTACCTATTATTTTTGCTTAAACGTCAGTGCCACCCCTCCACTTAATTGGGGTTCTATTCTCCAGTCAGCAGTTTGGAATAATAAACCTTTTTGAATTTTCACGTTTCATGATTTTATAATAGTTTTGTCTTTGACTTGCCCAAGATTTGACAATCTCGTTTTCTGTTAGTTTGAAAATTATTATTTTTAAGCCACCATTAGTGATTTTTCTCTGCACAAAACAGATTGTGTATGTGTCCAAGAAATTCAAAATAAAATTGGGAGAAAAAAAGAACATTCTCTTGGCAGGTAATCTCTATCAATATTAATGTTATAAAGAGAGAATTTGTGTGTGTTAATTTTAGAAATCATTTTACTCATTTTTTCATAGTTACTTTGCTATGGAAAAGCACTTGTTCCTCATGAAGTTGTTGTTAGCTAATGCTGGATTTCTGACAATGAAGTCATTAATCCTCTTGCTCTCCAATATTTTTCACATTTCCACGTTCCTCATGAAGTACGTAGGCTTTAAGAGAGCTCCTAATTTAAAATCGTGTGATAAAAGGTAAAGAGGTTGTACGGCCTGTCAATGAAAGGCAAGTCCCTGACCAGAATATGTTGGCCTAATCTATTTGGAAACTGCAACAAAGACAGTGAATGTGTGAAGAAGGCATGCTACACAAGGAGTAACTTTGCAAAAAAAAATGTGCCTCACTGACCGCATTTAGCTCTGAAGTTCTGCCTTTCTTAGTCATTCGGCACCATAATTTGGTATTTCCGCAATCGCACAATCACTGGTATACAAATAGAATTCACTAGGTATGCTAAAACTCAGAAGGTGCCAAAAGTTGACCATACACTTTTTAACCCTTTCATGCCTGGTGTGTATTATAAGATACATAGGCTTTTCTTCCTATTTGTACTAGTTTTCTGCTATATTCTTGTTATACTGTCTGTCACCAATTAAAAATACATATTTGAGACGTTTTGAATTGTAAAAAATTATTTTTTTTACAATTTATATTGTAGTGGTTTTTTTTATTATTATTATAATTATTATTATAAGAAAAGAAGCAAAATCCATGCAACCACAGTCAAATGATACCCCATCATCATCCACGCATGCCATCACACCGATTATTTTACCTGAGCCCTCCCCGTCCTTTACCACAGGCACATTTGACTGCGGTTGCCAAGACTCGAACTCACGACCTTAGACTTTGAGTGTGTGGCCAGTGCACTACGTGTTGCCCTAACAATCATGGCTATTCAAGCCAGCAGGCTGAAGGTGTCCCAGACCGCCTAATCTAAACCAGTTTTGAATTAGAGGAAGAACGGCATAAGTAGCAAAATAATTCAGGCATGAAAGGGTATGGTAACTGGCTGTAACTGAGCTCTCCTGTGCATCATAAACAAGGGTATGCAGGGTATCGGGCCTGTATCTAATTGACAATCCTCACTTGTTCCTCACTTCCTGGGGACTTTCTTTGCTGTGTAAAACCGTAAAACACCTGGATATTAGAATATGAACAAAATGGAATCATATAAAAATATGCTTCCAAAGATGGCTTTGAGTTTTTTTTTTGAGAATGCCATTTAGTATGAGAAAATATTGGTGTTACTTCACAGAAAGTGTGTGTAAAAATAAGGCAAAAGCTGCAGACCCTACATTCAAAGTAATATATATTGTGGTCACCATTTAGTAACTGAGAAAACGTGATGCAGCAAAACAAAACACAATTGGATCTGCTTATAACAGTATAATACTCGTATAATGGGAGAACAAAAAACTTATGAACTGGCTTCACAGTGTTTTGTCTGTCTGCATCCTTGGCAACCATTCGTTGCCATCTGCCACTATTATAGAAAGATATAGATGAAACCATGTTTTTAAAATTACTGCTTTTAAAGACTTTACTAACCAACATTATGAAAGGAGTGGGTAAGTCAGGGATCCAAGGGGACCACAAATCTCTACTAATAATTCTGTCCTGAATCATACTTTCAATTGTTCTCATCGAAGGATTGGCTGTATGAGATGTTGCCGAATCGTATTGAAAAAAGGCAAAATCACGCTCCCTGTCTGTTCTCTAAAAAAGATGCAAAATTGTATTCACATATGTGTGGGTGTCAACTGTTATCTCGGAAAAAATTGGCCCTATAACTCATCTAATATTTAAGAGGTAGAACTGGAACTTAAAAATTCAATGCCACAACTAGGATTTGAACAAACTGGCAGTTTGTCACAATAGCTCAGTGGTTAGAGCGTCCACCCGGCAAGTGGAAGGTCTGTGGTTCAAATCCCAGTTGTGGCATTGAATTTTTAAGTTCCAGTTCTACCTCTTAAACTTTGCCCACACACGGCTTGTGTGTTTAAAAACACCAACAGTAAGTTTGTTGGCATAAATAAATAATAATTACCATGTGAAGGTTATTTAATCCTGGGATATAAAGTACTTACAATAGTAAGTCACCATTGGGGTAATTATTTCTGATGTGAGACTGCCTTTGTGGTTTACCAGGAGAAATACGAACTGGCTTGAGAATTTAATGCCATTCTGGCAGTTTGTCACAATAGCTCAGTGGTTAGAGCGTCCACCCGGCAAGCGGAAGGTCTGTGGTTCAAATCCCAGTTGTGGCCTTGAATTTTTAAGTTCCAGTTCTACCTCTTAAACTTTTCCCACACACGGCTTGTGTGTTTAAAAACACCAACAGTAAGTTTGTTGGCATAAATAAATAATAATTATCATCTAATATTGTTCATGAAGTAACTCTTCATGATGAAAAAATTGGTGCTGCATTAGTGGAGAAACATTTCCAATAAGCGATTTTTACTTCTGGGGTACCTTAAAACATTAAGTGTACAAGACAAACCTTGGATGAACTAAAACAAAATATCTGCCAAGAAATTGCCAGCATTTCTCAATGTAAACTACAGCAAGTGATGGATAGTTTCCTAAAGAGGTGCCAGAAATGTATATACAATGACAGTTGCCAGTTTCAGCATCTCCGTTCATAAAGTTGGTAAGTAAAGCCTTTAAAAGTACTTCTAAAAATATTGTATGTTTCATCTGCATCTTTCTATGATAGCGGCACGTGACAATTGCTCAGGATGCTAACAGACAAAACACAGTGCAGCCAATTTAATTTAAAAGGTGAGTCAATTAATAACACTAAACAACACATTATAATTTTCCGGAACGCGTTTGAGAGGTTAACTTTCCTCCATTATCAACCAGAAAGTTAACCTCCGGCGTTCCGAAAAATTATAATGTAAGTGTTGTTAAGTGTTATTGACTCACCTTTTAAATTAAATTGATTATAACAACACTGTTTTCAAACTTCTATGAAAGGAAAATAAAAAAAACAGTGCAGCCAGTTCATAATCGTTTTGTTGTCCCGGTTTATTTTGTACTTGTGCCAAAACCTTTAAATAACACTTACACAAACCATTTTGTGTTTCCTGTATAATGTTGTACTCAAGTGTGCTAAATAATTATATAACAATTCTTTATTGTTCTACTTGTACCCCGCCTTTAACTGCAATGGCCATATTAGTGGTCGTTCCTTTGGGATAATTGTCTATTGGGAAATGGTAGTAACTCATGTACAGTTTGAGCTCATTCATACTTCCAGACTCTGGGGAGGGTTCCCACAGCACAGCAGGCAGCCACTCCACCAACTGAGCTACGGGTGATAAAATTGTGTCCAGTGTAATGTGAGATATTTTATAATTAACAACTTGGAAGATTATTTTTCTCAATGATTACAAACTGTGCATATTTCCATAATGTTCAGCTTGATGTGCAAGTGGCGGGGAATCTTCATACTTTCCAGTTTCATCTCTCTTTTGTTTAAATGCAATATTAACTCAATGCATCAGTGAAATTTGGAATTAAAAAATCTGATGTGTTGCATTTACGTGACTTTCTCTACTCTTGTACTAACCACTCTTGCAAACTTATTCTTATATTTTCTTCATGTTACTCGAGATAAACATTTATGAAATTATCTTATTGCTTATTTCCTTGTATGTGGAAGGGGAATATTAGAATACACTAGGCTTTGAGCAATAGTCAAATCTTTTAAACCTTTGAGATCCCGTTCTCTTTGCACGCTTAACATATAAAAAAATGAACAAAGATGTTTCATTTCAAGAAAGTTTTAAGTTTTCCGAAACTGACACACATAACAAGGAATATCTATCTCTTATGGTTTACGAGTTATTAAAAGGTCATCCAGAGTAAATAGGACTACATAGGCTATGGCCAAAAAATTCAAAATATACATTTCATTTGTCATAAAAATATCTCAAACATATGACATTTTAATCAAAATCATTAGAGCCATTTTCAAGAAAATCCAAATTTTTGAAAAATGTTCCATGTAAAGGGTAGTTCAGGGTGGGGCTATTTTCTTCAAAATCTTCGTGTCGCATCCTTGAAAGACATTAAACTTAAATACCAACTTTGTTTTTAACTGACTTTTCGTTTTTTAATTGTTCTGTCTACAGACAGACTCACACAGACCTTTTCTAAAAATGCTTTTTTTTTTTTTTTAAGGGATTCTCAAACATTATTTCGGTGAAATCTCTGCATCAAATTTTTGAGTGAAATACAATACTTCCTCTACTTATCAGTAGAGAAAGTAAAAACGTCTGAACATTTAAAATTCTTTTGTTTTTTGAATTTCTGTTATATATACTTATTTTATTTATTGCTAGCAAGTATTTTTAATAAACAAACTATAGTACATGAATTCTAGCACCACCTCTGAGTGAGAGAATGTTATATACTAGAGTGGATTCCTCAAATAAACAGAAGTACAAATGTGCTTGTTTCAATAACAAGCTAACTTGCAAGCTAATCCTGTAACTATAAACTAATAAAGGACTCTGCAATATAATTATATTGTGTTATTTCAATTGGCATAACAATTTAAGTGAAATATTTAGGTGTGATATGAAGTGATTACATCATTTAATTTCTTGTTAACGGCCACTAATATTCAATTTCAATTTTATTCAATTATAGAAGACAACTTTTTGTTGCAAAAATTCTATTATGATAATATTTTTAATTGTATATGTGAATTTATAAATCTTAAAACAGCTGCAAATCTGGATGTTTTATTTTAATGGTGTAACCTTGAACTAAGAAGTTTCTATGTTTGCAGGCCTCAGTTAAACATTTAAATATATAGTTAGAGCGTACAGTTTACTGTGAGAGAACAACAGAACTATATTGCGATTTTTGTGAATTTTGATTAATAAACAAACTGTTGGTGCATTTTGAATACACAGATTTCAGAATAGGAATACTGATGGATGGGTGATGCTGTGGCTGAGTGGTTAGACGGTTTGCCTATCACCAAGGTGGCCTGGGTTCAGTCCCAGGGACTTGCATGTGGTATTTGTGGTGGAAGAAGTGGCCTCTGGACAGGTTTTCCTCAGTTTCCCCCGTCACACATTCTGCCAACTGCTCCCCTATGACCTTTTCATTCATCCATTTCTCCTACATTTCATATCATTCTCTTCCTCACTCTCATACTGGCCACCCGCTTCCAGGTCTTCACTCTGTCCGGTACATAGGTTCCTGTGCTCCCCAACAGGCGTCTGGCCCTAGGCACAAGCTTGTAAGTCCCACATAAGGGGAGGGTAATCACTTCCTCACTCTCATACTGACCACTTCACTCTGTCCGGTACATAGGTTCCTGTGCTCCCCAACAGGCGTCTGGCCCTAGGCACAAGCTTGTAAGTCCCACATAAGGGGAGGGTAATCACTTCCTCACTCTCATACTGACCACCTCACTCTGTCCGGTACATAGGTTCCTGTGTTCCCTGACAGTCGTCTGACCCTAGACACTGACTTGTAAGTCCTACATAAGGGGAGGGTAATCACTTCCTCACTCTCATACTGACCACTTCACTCTGTCTGGTACATAGGTTCCTGTGTTCCCTGACAGTCGTCTGACCCTAGACACTGACTTGTAAGTCCTACATAAGGGGAGGGTAATCACTTCCTCACTCTCATACTGACCATTTCACTTTGTCCGGTACATAGGTTCCTGTGTTCCCTGACAGACGTCTGACTCTAGACACTGGCTTGTAAGTCCTACATAAGGGGAGAGTAATCAGGTAAAGAAGACGTACTGATATATATGTGATGCCATATTTTAATACCTCTTTTTTGTACTGATACTGATTGTGTAATAGTATCGATAATGAATTTGTACCTTCAGCTACTTAATTGGTGGTTTAATATAAACAACGTTAAAGTCACAAATGGCTATTTAATTGCATAACTAACACATCTATTTTCTTAATTCATCTTTTCAGCATTTTGTACTGTTCAAAATGTTCTCTAGACCATGGTTTGTATTTTATTAGCTTGAAACTTTCAGATTAGCTTCAGGAATTGCTGTGTATCAGTTTAAAATATTACATAGTTCAATTGAAATTCATTATTTTCCATATATCACGTTGAAACAATTTAACAACTCCATAAAATACCTGAAGGGTTGCTTTTTCTTTTCTTGTTTTCCTTAGGCTAATTATGATTTATTATAATTTGAATTTGCATATTAACCCTTTCATGCCTGAATTATTTTGCTACTTATGCCGTTCTTCCTCTAATTCAAAACCGGTTTAGATTAGGTGGTCTGGGACACCTTCAGCCTGCTGGCTTGAATAGCCATGATCGTTAAGGCAACACGTAGTGCACTGGCCATGCACTCAAAGCCTGAGGTCGTGAGTTCGAGTCTCGGCAACCGCAGTCTAATGTGCCTGTGGTAAAGGACGGGGAGGGACCACGTAACATAATAGGTGTGATGGCACGCGTGGATGATGACGGGGTATCATTTGACTGTGGTTGCATGGATTTTGCTTCTTTTCTTATAAAAAACACTACAATATAAGTTGTAAAAAAAATATTTTTTTACAATTCAAAACATCTGAAATATGTATTTTTAATTGGTGACACCCAGTATAACAAGAATATAGCAGGGGAAAAAGTTAAACATAGTACAAATAGGAAAAAAAGCCTATGTATCTTATAATACACACCAGGCATGAAAGGGTTAAGCTCAAATTTAGCTTTTGGGAGTGATCTTATAGATTATGGGGTCCAAAGAGGATTTCATATTACCATATCAAAAAGTGACTAATAATGAATAATAAAATTAATATCTTGACAATGATTTGACATAGCTCATTAAAATGTTCTGTGCACTGTATGTTTTGTATTGTGGGTATATGGGAAAAAAAGTCCAAGCAATTAAGAGACTAGATTTTTTTATTTTTATAAGTGATTGCCTAGGCATGTTGAAGGAAAACCTTTTCTTTATTAAATAACTGCAGGTACACTTTGGTGCTGTGAATTACTGGCCTATTGCAATAATTGTTTCACTGGCAAGAGATACTTGCAGAGTATACAACATTTTCACAGGTGGGAAGACTGCCAGGCTAATGAGGTTACAAATACAACATCCACTGATATTTGATACACATTTCCATGAATATCAAGAAAATATTCATTTGAGGTTTAGAAGTTAGGGCATTTAGTTGTAGAACATAATTCTTCTGTGCACCTTAGATTGCATGCAACATCAAATTATCTGTCATTTTGGGGAACACAACAAATTTTCCATGTAAAGGGTTATTTGAGGTAGGAGAATTTCCTGAAATATTGACAGCAACATCTTTAAAAGGTACTAAACATGAGTATGAAACTTTCACACATGGCGATGATAGAGGCAAAAGTTCTTTGCAAAAAAGTTATGCGAACATGCAGTTATTTGCTCACATTAGCTAGATATTACGTATCATATTTGACAGGAACTGTAAAAGGTAAACTGCAATTTTGCACACATGTTAAGGGGATATGGATATCTTTGCAATATTAAAATATGTGATGTGTTTTTCTATAAAAATAGCAGTGCTATAATGATTAAAATTGGTATGCATATAGATTTATTTGTCTCATTTACTTCGGAGTGTATCATTACTAAAGTCAGCAAGAGCTAACCTGGCACTTGACAGCTAGCTGATTCATTCACCTACGAACGAGGCCAGCCCTATCTTGTCCAGTCGTGTTACAAACACATTGCATAACAATTAGTTGATGGTACAAGATAGGGCTAGTCTCATTCACAGGTGAATGAATCAGCTAGCTGTCAAGTGCCAGGTTTGCTCTTGCTGACCTTAGAGTCTCCATTTTCATGGCCTAAAGAATATTGTAACAAATGAGAAAATATCAGTTGCTGTTAATCACACTTTATTGCCTTCTAGTCAGCGTAGTGCTAACGTTACACTTAGATCACTTTTGCACAAACTCAGCACAGAACAACTGTCGAATCACAGTAAAGAACTGTCAGATTACACTCGCACCGAACTGCTACTGGGCACGATACACAGGTGCTGTCCACTGAACACTTCATAGACATTTTCTTCCTCACTCCAACACTTCATCACAAGCACAACTGGGAACAACTTCTGCAAGTACTCCTTCACTTCTAGTACTACCACTCTTGGGCATGAGCAGGTCCCTTATATAGTTCTTTAGACAATGGAAAGGTTCTGGAAGTAGAATGATCGGGAGTGACTGTGAGAGAACAGTCCAGACACTGCACTGCCACATAATGGCTATTGTTCCTGTATGCTCTATTGTGCAGGTGGTGGAAACACCTCCGATCCATTCCTATGCCAGGCAGAGATCAGACCCCGACCAGCATTTCTTACCAGTAGCATCTGGGCTTACGGTCGGCGTGACAATATTTAAATATTAATTACATAATGACCTTAAAATTTATTTAAAAATCTTATGTGTTACTCTCACATGGCTTTCTCTACTCTAGAACAAATCATTCTTACAAACTCTTACTCCTACGAGGGCTGATCAACAAAGACTGAGACTGATTTTTTTCACAGATGTTTATTACTCCAATTCAATGTTTACATGATCTTTTTCAAAGTAGTCCCCTCCTACTTCAATGCACTGCACTTTTTATAGCGTCTGCCAGTCCTTGAGCACATGCTGCAGACCATTCTTTGTCAGGTCCTTGAGAATCGCCCCATTTTTCTTGAGCACTGCTTCAGAGTTCTCAAACCAAATACCCCTAAGTTTTACCTTTAGTGATGGGAATAAAAAAAGTCACAGGGTGCAAAATCAGGGCTATAAGGTGGATGTGGTACACAGGTAATGTTGAATTGACCCAGAAACTGCATGACTTGATTGACGACGTGAGGCCATGCATTGTCATGAAGTCGCCACCCAGTCCGAGAAAGCTCTGGTCGTTTCTTTGCAATGTGCTTCCTCAGTGTAGCTGCTGTAACAGTAGTGTGAGGAGGAACTGCATGCTGCTAAATCATTCCATTACAGTTGAAAAATGTGATCATCACTTTCCCTGCAGATCGAACAACTTTTGCCGTTTTTGTTGTTGGAGAACCTGGCGATTTCCACACTGTGCTGGCTTGTTTTCCTTCAGGATTATAATGATGTAGCCATGACTCGTCACCAGTGATAATCTATTTAAAAAATGTATCCCCTCCATCAGCAAAGAGACGCAGCACCTCACGGCTTGTCTCCATTCGCACAGCAGTTTGTTCAGGAGTCAACAGACGTGGCACCCAACTAGCACAAACTCGGATCATATCGAGATGGTAAACACACTGCCATATGAAATTCTCAACACTTCACTGAGGTTATGTGATGTTATACGCCGATTCTCTCGGACAATCACAGCAGCTGTGTTGATGTTGACTTCAGTCACAGCAAAAGCCAAAACACCAAGCCCACCTTGCTTAACACTGACAAGTCCTTGAACCACCTAAACACTGTTGCATGAAGTAGTGCATCTTCCCTGTACGCTTGCTTCAGCTTTTCATGAGTTTTGGTGGCTGTATGGTTTAAACGAAAACAGAATTTGATTGTGCTGTACTGTTCCTCTCGCGTCACCTCCACTGTCTGGTATGCAAAATGCACGTAGGGTCTACAAAATAGAGCATTACTACCAACCTACCAATACGAGAGTGCTGCCGCCTACCGACATTATACATAAAGACCCACTCTTTTCAAATATTTATGTTACAGATACGAAACTATCACGGAAGCTACAGGAAACAATCAGTCTCAGTCTTTGTTGATCAGCCCTCGTATATCTTCATGTTAGTTGAGATAAACATTTGCAAAAACAGCAGTTGCAACCTTCAGGTTGATTACAGGACATGATTGGCAAAACATTTAAACAGAATTGGGATATATTCTTCACCACTCTGACCTCTATGTGATCTGCAAGAGGAAATGGATCGAGACCACCTTCAAATATGCCCAGCCACTTCTAGTGCCCCATCCATCAGTGAAAAATCTGATGTGTTGCACTCACATGACTTTCTCTACTCTTGTACTAACCATTCTTACAAAATCTCATTCCTGTATCTTCTACCCGTTACTTGAGATAAACATTTGCAGAAATTATCTTATTGCGTATTTCCTTATAGGTACAAGGGGAATATGGGAATACAGTTGGCTTTGACCGACAGTCAAATCTTTCAAAGCTTTGAGATTTCGATCTGTTTCAACACTTAAGTTAAGCCCAAATGCTTTTCTTGTGAAGTGAACCATTTCGGAGATATTCCTATTTATTTGTGTGGGTTTTGTAATACTTAAACTTTTCTCAAATGAACGTCGTTATTCACTTTCTCTTGTCCGTACAAAGAGAACAGAATTTTAAAGCTTTCATACAGCGACAGTTTTGAAACATTTGACTATCGCTCAAAAGCTACTGTATTGTAATATTCCCCTTGTGCCTACAAGGAAATTAATGATAAGATAATTTCTACAAATGTTTATATTAACTAACCTGAATATATAGGAATAAGAGTTTGTAAGAATAGTACAAGAGTAGAGAAAGTCATGTGAGTGTAACACATCAGATGTTTACAAATACTTATTGTTCTATATAAGAGATAAATGTTCATTACATATTTACATATTTTTTGAAGGATGTATTAGGCTAAAGCTACAGATTACTGAAATTCTTTAGTTACCGGAAAAAAATTTGTTTACATAATTTTCTCTACTCACTCTTTGTATAAATTGTAACAGTATAAACTATTACGAATGCTTATTGTTCAATGTATTTAATGTTAATCAAAACTAAATTTGTAGAAATGATTTTCTTACACACCATTGTAGGTAGTGAAATATTTTAAGACCTAATTGCTATGTGAGGACTTTGAAATTTCATTCTCTTTGCATTACCAGGGAAAAAACGAATGAACAAACTGAATAACAACTTTACATTTCCTATAAGTATAGGAAAATTCAAACCAATAACAAGGAATATATAATGGAAAAAAAAAAAAAAAACTGACATAAGTTGTGTGCTTTAAACGAGATATACCTAGATCTTTTGTGTAGTAAAATTTTGTCTTTGTCTTACAGTTTACCATTTATACAAAAGTAAGTCAAAATGAAGAGGACTTCGGAAACTATTCCCAAGAAATTTAAGATATACGTTTTATTTAGCTAGCGCTGCTGCTTACCAAGCGAGAGACCTGTTCCGGGGTGCACTCAGCCTCGTTATGTAGCTAAGGAGCTATTTGACTGTTAAGCAGCGGCCCCTGGTTGTGAAGACCTTATATAGCGATTGGGAGGTATCTGAGCGTTGGCCACGTCCCACTCTATAGCACTGCACCCCGCTTCCTCCGGTTGCCCTTCACACATATGCGTTGGCATGTCATCCTGCTCCCATCGTGAAAACGATCCACAAGGTTTCATGACCGCCGATCTCCCTGGAGTACCTTCTCAGTCATCTTGCTGCTGGCGGGTCCAACCACAACCACCTCCAGGATCATCCTGCCGACCATGAGATACGCGCTGGGGCTCCGGGGCATTAACTCGTCTTGTCCGACTTGCAGGACCCTCCTCGTGGCTCCTGAGGGCATGCACTCCCAGTATCACTTCCTCGTGACGAACATGTACAGACCCATAACGCTCTCCCCCAAGGTCAACTCCAGCACTAAGGTGTCACCCGATGCCGCCACTATCTCGTAGGGTCGATCTAGTTCCTCTTAGGTATGTCCTCGCCACATACGATCCAAACACGGTCACGGCTGCGCTCGTGCCCATTAGTACTCGGCACGGCTTCCCCTGTATCTTGCCGTCCACGATGTCCACCAGTCTTTATTCACGGCACTCAGCGTCATCTGTTTGGACGGCTCCGTCGGCACCTCCATGACCCAGGCCAAGTTGGTACTTATTTGTTCCTCGCTAGCTCGTACACTTCCGTTCTCCAATGCGGACGTAACTGTCCCCTCGGCCAATCCGTACTATTCCGCCCACCTCTGACTTCTAGCTCCTTTAATGATGCCGTCGACTCTTCCTTCCAGGGTGTTAAAACATTCCCCGACGTTCTCCAGGACGTCCACGCGCTAGCAGAGGAATTCCACCTTCCCGTCGAGTTGTTCCGCGTCTTCCTTCACGCCGACCAGTTCCCCGTCTATCTTCGCCAATAGACCCATCTTCGTATCGATCACTTCAGTCATATTTCCCATTCCAGAATTCATTTTTGTCTGCACTTCTTCCTTTACACTCCTTATCTTCACCTCTATCTTTTATAGCGGAATTCCCTGTTTCTTCGTTTCCCATCTTATCAGTATACATTTCATTTCTTCCATTCTCTAGTTTACGTTTTCCATTCTTTCTCCATTTTTTCCATTCCCGGTTTCAGGTTCTTGATTTGCGCTAGTAGGCTGGTAATTCCTTCATCTCTTCCATGTTGACATTAATATACTACTCCTGACAGCAATGTAGCAAAACGGCAATTCGACGAATCCCACCTCCGATATCAGTGCCCTCTCTCAACTTCGCCCTCGCAGCCTCTCAGCCTCGGCTCATCGCTCCAGCAGTCCCTTCCGCGAGATCAGTCACGAAGTCGCTCCCGAGATCACCGAAGTCCGTCCCCTCGGAGTCACCGGCGGTATCGTACTCGGTGTCGTGCGTGGTGTCGTACCTGGTGACGTACCCGATGTCACTCTCGATGTCACTCCAGATGGCACTCCCTTGCCTCTACCTCACTCCAACTCTCTCACCCTCTCACTCCCGCCCGCGAACTCTCACTTGCGCTCGGTTCCTCTCACTTGCACTCGACCACTGTCACTCGCCCTCGACCCCTCTCACTCGCTCTCGACCCCTCTCACTTGCCCTCGACCCCTCTCACTTGCCCTCGGCCCCTCTCACTTGCTCTCTATCCTTCTCACTCGCTCTCGTCCCCTCGACCTCTGTCTCGGCCACGGTCCCTCACCCTCAACCAGTCACTGTCACCCCTTTTCCTGCCTTCCCTGTTCCGCTCGATCTCTATCTTTCTATTTCTCCTCGTTGCTCTCCATCTCGCCCCACCCCTCTCTCCAGATCTCTGCATCTCTCCCCTCTTTCGTTTCATCACTTTCCCAGTCTCTCTCCCCATCACACTCCCCATCTCTCTCTGTGTATATACAGAGGGATATATCCCTCTAGATATCTCTCTATATCTATCTCTATCTGTATGACACTCACACACTATCTCTCACTCACCCTTGGAATCCATGTCTAGTCGTCCACACGCAGGCACACATTTTCCTAAACTGTTAATATATTATTTAATAATTTATTTATTATCCGAAAATCTCAAAACCAGTATTTCCAAAGAAATGTCAAGTTTTTAGCTGGAAAAGTAAGAAAGGTTTGTAAGGTATGGTTAAAATAAATGGTATTTTCAGTATATTTAATTTTATTATAAAATTAGAAAATTTAACTATTATTAAATATTTTGTGCGGGTAACTGATTTTTATGGTTTAGCACAAAATATTTAAATTCATCAGACTTAACTGGTTCAACTGCAGATTTTCTTCGAGTTGCATAAGTAAAGTACAACATACAGGTTGTTAGTTGTAGTATAAATAGATATTTGTACTGGTAATTGGGGACAGTTTAACGAGCAATATTACATCAATATTTGCTTCATTTGTGGACTTATAAATTTACTTATTATGAATAGCATGTTTTCAGGTTAGTACCTCCCACTAAGCACACACAAGTTATAGGGTTTATTTTTGCCCGAGAGAGCTTTGGAATTCCTTTCTCTTTGTACGGCTGAGATATAAAAATTAAAAACCATATTTGAGGAAGGTTTAAGTATTCCAAAACTCTCACAAATAAGGAATATCTCCGAAACGGAACTCCACAAAAAATTCGCTTGGACATAAATTGTGTATTTTAATGAGCTCTACATTTTTATCTACTCTACTAGTAAGTAGAGGAAGTGTTGTATTACACCCAAAAATTCCATGCCGAGTTTTCACTGGGAATATGTTTAGAGGCACCTGAATAAAAAAAAGAAATCTGATGTGCTGCGCTCACATGACTTTCTCTACTCTTGTACTAGCCATTCTTACAAACTCTTATTCCTATATCTTCTTCGTGTTACTGAGATACACATTTGTACAAATTATCTTATTGCTTATTTCCTTGTAGGTGCAAGGGGAATGTTAGAATACAGTAGGCTTTGTGCGATAGTCAAATGTTTTAAAGCTTTGAGATTCTGTTGTCTTTGCACACTTTAACATAAAAAGATGAACAACGATGATCCATTTCACGAAAGTTCTAAGTTTTCCGAAACTCACACACATAACAAGGAATATCTCCGAAATGGTTCACCCTACAAGAAAATTTATTAAGACATAAATTGTGTACTTTAGCAAGATCTACATTTTTTGTATAGTACGATTTGGTCTATCTCTAACGGTTTACCAGTTATGCAAAAGTAGAGAAAGTAAAAATATTGGAGAGCAAGAGGATTAATGACTTCATTGTCAGAAATCCAGCATTAGCTAACAACAACATTTGCAAAAATTATCTTATTGCTTATTTCCTTATAGGTGCAAGGGGAATACAGTAGGCTTTGAGTGATAGTCAAATCTTTTAAAGCTTTCAGATTCTGTTCTCTTTGCACGGTTAACATACAAAAAAAAATGAATAACGATATTCCATTTAATCAAAGTTTGTTTTCCACAAACAAGGAATATCTCTGAAACGGTTCACTTTATTGGGACATAAATTGTGTGTTTTAGCATAATCTACATTTTTTGTATAGTAAGATTTGGTCTATTTCTTACAGTTTACCAGTTATGCAAAAGTCATAAAGAGTAAACAGAACTACATGGGCTATAGCCAGAAAATTCAAAATATACATTTCATTTGCCATAAAAAATATCTTAAACATATGGCATTTTAATAAAAATTGTTGGTCATTTTTAAGAAAGTCAACATTTTTAAAAAGTTCTCCATGTAAAGGGCAGTTTAGGGTGAAGTTTTCTTTTTTTGTGTTGCATTCTTGAAAGATATGAAACTTAAATACCAGCTTTGGTTTTCAACCACCTTTTCATTTTTGAGTTGTGCTGTTCACAGACACATACACAGACCTTTTTCTAAGAATGCAATACTTCCCCTACTTACTCTACGTAGTAGAGAAGGTAAATATGGCCTAAAAGAACAAAGAATAATTTACAAATTAACTTAATTTGTTGGTCTCCATGAACATTTAACTTACACTTTATCACTTAATACTGATTTACAGCACATTACACACAGCTTTTGTAAAGTTTTCAAGTTTGATGGATTGTCTATTGTGAATTGTTACAGGCTTGCACGTTGAGAAGCTTGTTTCAACATCATCAGATGATACTTGAGCATGCTTAAGGCAGCAAATATTGCATGTTTCCAACTCTTCTTCCTCACTGGAATACTTTTTACCTGACAGTACATCTCAACCATGCTCTGTTCTTGTTTAACGCATATTCCACATCACGACCAGTTTGCCCACTTCACCTTCCACGTGACTTAGATTAATTACAGCTCACTTCACCAATTCCATTTGATTTTCAATTTGCTAGAAATGGTTGTTTTTACTTTTGGCATGATGAAATACGAATATCACCTCATCCACAAAGTTGTGCTCTGTGAAGACTATTTTAAAAGTAGGCATGGAGCGACCCTCAAAAGTAACAGGTATGTTCATCCCACGTTCCGTTAAAGGACAAGTCTGTCTTACAATAGACGTGAACTGTTTAGTTGTACATAGTAATCTGTGGTTGATAGGTTCATGTTGAACAAAATATGAATATGATAGCCATGTTCCAAAAGATTTCCAAGACTTCTTACCTTTTGAGGTTCTGAAACATATTCTACTAATGTAAGTATAATACAATCAAACTTCTAAAAAAATGACAAAAAATTGGATTTGTTCTGAGAAATGACATAACTTGTACAAAAAATCTGATGTGTTGCACTCACATGACTTTCTCTACTCTTGTACTAACCATTCTTACAAACACTTATTCCTATATCTTCTTCATGTTGAGGTAAACATTTGTACAAATTATCTTACTGCTTATTTCCTTGTAGGTACAAGGGGGATATTAGAATACAGTAGGCTTTGAGCGATAGTCAAATCTTTTAAAGCTTTGAAATTCCCTTCTCTTTGCACACTTAACATATAAAAAAAATGAATGATGTTCCATTTCATGAAAGTTTTAAGTTTTCCGAAACTGACACAAATAACAAGGAATATCTCTGAAATATCTATAAAAAAAATTATTTAGACTTTGTGTTTTAGCAAGATACACATTTTTTTAATATTAACATTTTGTGTATCTCTTACAGTTTGTGAGTTATTCAAAAGTCATCCAGAGTAAACAGGCCTACATAGGCTATAGCCAGAAAATTCTAAATATATATTTCATTTGTTATACAAATATCTTAAACATATGACATTTTAATCAAAATCATTAGAGCCATTTTCAAGAAAATCAAAATTTTTGAAAAATTTTCCATGTAAAGGGTATTTCAGGGTGGGGCTATTTTCTTCAAAACCTTTGTGTTGCCTCTTGGAAAGACATTAAACTTAAATACAAACTTTGGTTTTTAACCTACTTTTCATTTTTGGGTCATACTGTCCACAGACTGACACACACAGACCTTTTTCTAAAAATGCTTCTGATTCAGAGGTTCTCAAAACATATTTCTGGTAAAATCTCGACATCAAATTTTTTGGTGGAATACAATACTTCCTTCTACTTACCAGTAGAGAAAGCATAAATGCCTAAGAATGAAGAAAAAATTACTCATAAAAGTGGTTTGATTTCATTCAGTAGGTTATGAAGCATTTTCCACAGATTGCACTAGCATCATCAAATGAAAGCTGTAGAGTCATCAGAATCCAGACCCTAATCATTACCTAATAAAAATATAGCAATAAGTAATTGCTTTTTCTACTTTTTCCACCCAAAAATTGAATGTCGAGATTTCACCGGAAATATATGTTTTGAGACCCCACTAAATCCAAAAAAAGCATTTTTAGAAAAAGGTCTGTGTGTGTGTGTGTGTGTGTGTGTGTGTGTGTGTGTGTGTCTGTCAGTCTGTGGACAGCATAACTGAAAAACAAAAAGCCTGTTAAAAACCACAATTGCTATTTGAGTTTAATGTCTTTCAAGGATGCGGCAAAGAGATTTTGAAGAAAATAGCCCCAACCCTAAACTACCTTTTACATTGAAAATTTTTCGAAAATTTTGATTTTCTTGAAAATGGCTCTAATGATTTTGATTAAAATGCCATATGTTTAAGATATTTGTATGACAAATGAAATGTATATTTTGAATTTTGTGGCTGTAGCCTATGTAGTCCTGTTTACTCCGGATGACTTTTGAATAACTCATAAACTGTAAGAGATAGACAAGATCTTACTCTGCAAAAAATGTAGATCTCCTTGTTATTTGTGTCAGTTTCGGAAAACTTAGAACTTTTGTGAAATGGAACATCGCTGTTTATTTTTTTATACTTAGGTTAAGCGTGCAAATTGAACGGGATCTCAAAGCTTAAAAGATTTGACTCGCTCAAAGCCTGCTCTAATATTTTCCTTGCACCTACAAAGCAATAAGATAATTTGTACAAATGTTTATCTTAACTAACACGAAGAAGATATAGGAATAAGAGTTCATAAGAATGGGTAGTACAAGAGTAGAGAAAGTCATGTGACACATGCGACACATCAGATTTTTAAAATGGACTATTTCAGATCTTTTTTTGGAGGGGTGGAGTTATCAGCCATTAATTACTGTGGTAGATATCGGTTGTTATTAGTAAATAATGAGGGAAACGATACAGCAAATAAAAGATATACAACTTGACGTGTGTATACATGTAGTGTAAACACAGGGTATTCAGAATGTCACTGAATGTGTACAAGATATGTTGTCTATAGACTGATATACAAGCCTGATCATGCTTAATTGTATTGGGAAACTTATTCTGCAGATGTGTGACATGCATCTCACGTATTTGCTTGTTTCAATTCAAAGTGTCAAAGTGAATGGTGTGGATGACTGACACAACAGGATATGTTGCTCCCAATGAAGGAGTGGTGATGTATCCAGTGGGCGAGAGTAATTAGAATAAATAGAGATGATACATTCCCCCCCCAAAAAAAATCTTCCAGAAGTCACGTAGTGTCAACTGTGTGTGTGTAGTTTCCATAATGTGGAAACCACGAGTAGTCGATTTCATCTTTCTCTAGCTGGCCAATAAAATCCTGAGTCATTAAACAATAATGACCACTATTTCTTCAAAGATAAAGGGCTAATAATGCATTTAATTACGGTAGCCTTACAGGCTGTTCAGCATCCACCATTGAGCTTGTGTTTTAAACACAACTTATTGGCATAAGTTGACAGACTGCATTATGATAAGGTACGTCTGTTTCTGGGAATTTTTCAGTAAAAGCCTCCTGTGTTAAATCTGTGTGTGCATTACCTTGTCAAAAGACATGTTCAGCAAGAAACATGTTCCTCAGTTAAAAACACCATACTAGGGTCACTACATAGGTTTTGAGATACACCAGGAATAATTTTTTAAAACTATTCTGGGTGTTACACTTTCTCGAAGTACTTTCCACCACACTGCTTTGCTGAAACCATTTCTGGATGCACTCCTGGTACAAATTTTCTTCAACGGCTGCAAGTTCCCCTTCGTATGTGGTAACAGCATCTTTAGGGGTTGAAAACATGGGCGTTGCGAAACGGGGGCAAGGGGGGGCTGCAGGCCCCCCTTGGAAGTTGGTGAACTTAATGTGCAGCCAGTTACTGCCTATTAAACTATTATTTTAATTTTGATGTAAATAACAATTTTTATTTAACACAAATTAATACGGTTATCTGCAACAAATATTATAAATGTTGACAGTAAAATAATTATTTAATATTATAGGATTGCAAATTTCCAACATGTGGCTCCCCCCTGGAAAAAAGTCTGCCGACACTCATGGTTGAAAACCTCTTTCCATGCATGCAATTTATCGTCAAGAACAGACAAAAGTTACGTGGTGCCAGGTCAGGGCCATATGCTAGATGATTCATATGCTTGACTCTGTAGATTCCAGGAACTGAATGGTGATGTTGATCATCTTTGTGGACACATTTTCATGATGGGAAAGGACTCCTTGCAGTCCCGTGTATGACTGTTGTTCTTGAAACTTGGCGAAAACTTTTGGCAAGCAAACTGTTATGTCCCATATTAACTAGGTCTTTCGGGGAATGCTGTGTCTTGGTTGCTGCTGTTGTTGCCAATGTTTCTGTGGTGCTGTCAAGAAGAGGAGTTGCCCTGAAGAAGCCCTACATAGTAGTTGTTGGCAACAACAGCAGCAACCAAGACGCAGCCTTCCTCGGAAGACCTAGTTAATATGGACACCGGCCGCCGAAGCCTGCGTAGTGTGATATACCAATTAGCAGTAACCATGCTTTGCTCCTCTAGAGCAATGGTTGCCACAAGACTGCCCTTTAGGACAAATGAGGCCACTATTTTTGTGTGGACACTTTGGTGGCACTTATCTTTTGTCAATGGATTGTCATCAGAAAAGATCCACACAACTGATTGCCACTTGTTCTTCAGATCAAATTAAGAAATGCAGGTTTCATCATCTGTGACAATGTCAAAAGCCCATCTGGAGCCCCCTCCTTCAGATCTTGTCAGCATTTTCTCACCATTCAACATGGACATGTTTTTGTTCTTCCCTCAAATTGTAAGGCACTCATCCAAATCTGACCTTCCTTGCACGAAGGAATTCGTTAAGGATTTTCAAAACTGCTGGCGAACCAATCTGCAATGCTGCCTCAATTTTTACTTTCTCTACTAGTAAGTAGAGAAAGTATTGTATTCCACACAAAAATTTGATGTCAAGATTTCACCAGAAATATGTTTTGAGGCCTGAATCCAAAAAAAAAAAGCATTTTTAGAAAAAGGTCAGTGTGTGTGTTTCTCTGGTCAGCATAACTCAAATATGAAAAGTCTGTTAAGAACCAAAGTTGGTATCTAAGTTTGTCTTTCAAGGATGCGACACAAAGATTTTGAAGAAAATTCCTCCACCCTAAACTACCCTTTATGTGGAAAATTTTTTTTAAATTTTTATTTTCTTGAAAATGGCTTTAAGATTTATTAAAATGCAATATGTATGAGATATTTTTATGACTAGAACTCGGAAGTTCATGCCCTAAAAACACTGAAATATGTATGCATATATGCTCTTAAAAACTTGAGAATATGCCAAGAAATATGCACTATTTAATTAAAAAAATAAAGTTACCTTATTCCTTAGAGGTTGAAGCAGAAGTGGTCCCGCTGCTAGTAGTAACTGCTCAATTGCAGTTCACAACCAACACTTTGCACAAATTTTCAACTGTAAAACATTGTCTGTTGTCTTGCAAAACACTTCTGTAATGTGAAAACCTTCTGTCCACGTCACAAGATGTTATTGGGACATACTTAAATGATGTTAACTGCTTCACAGAAAGAGTCAAGTCTCTTGGTGTGGCAGATAGTTTTCTTTCGAGGATGTCTCGAATATAGCACATCTGTTTATAACCAGAATTTTTTTAAATCACATAACTCACTTTCTCTTTCACCTTTTATCCTATGCTACCAGCAACCGAACATAGATCACATATTGTTTTTTCAAAAACAGTGATTCATGCAAAGGAGATCCTATAGCTTCCAATGCTGTTATGGCTGTTGGTAAGAAAGAAAAATGGCAGACATGAAACTGAGATCCTCTTTTAACCCAGTGCATGACAGAATATTTTGCACAGTTTCTATTGATGAAGCATCTTTCGAGTCCAATGAGTTAACAATCTCTTCGACTATTTCTATGTGCTCAGCATAATATAAAAGTGCATCGACCCATGTTCCCCATCGAGTTAACACTGGTGCAGGAGGAAGTCGGATATTAGGTGCTGTTGATCTAAACAGCTTAACTCTTTTAGAGATTTAACAAATATTCTCTTTGTACTGGACACAAATCTATCTACCAGTAGGAAAGAATCATGTATTGTCTCAGAAATGCAATGAAGAGCGTGTGCCAAAAAGGTTATATGAATTAAGTTAGGAAAAATACCTTTCAGAGTTTGTCCTTATTTTACCATATAAGGACCTGCATCAGTAACAAATAAAAGTAACCGGTCGTATTTGATCCCACGTGAGCATAGTAATTTCAATGAGTCCATCACAAACTGGGTCACAGGTACATTGTCAGTGGCCGACAATTTGCACACATTAAAAAGATACGGTATAGTCTTTTGTTCATTATTTAAAGCACCCACGATTATATTAGCAATAGAACGGGGCTCTGTAACAATGCCCTACATAAGTCTTACGCAGTGTAGGTACTTTCTTCGGGCAGATGTTGCCGAGTGTACTTGACAAGAAAGTTTTAAATTTCGGATTATTAATTTTGAACAAGGGAATATCAGCAGCTAAAAATGCTTGCCACAAGTCATAGGAAAATTCAGTCACCCTACTTCCTAACATTCTACTAGCTGTTTTTGAACAGGTTCTTTGCGAATTTTCTGATTATATTCTCCTTATGTTTTGCTGTGTTTATGTGCTGAACTATTTGAAATCTTTTCTCACTCCCTACATTTTTCTCGCATGCTCCAGAAAACAGTGCCCTATTATCTGTGCATATTAAATCACCCGAAAACTCTTTCTGTAAATTAATTAGTCTAGCACTCAAAGTTGGTTTTATTTTCGGCATTTGAAGAGCTTTTTAACATTTTATATGCCTTATTTAATTTGGTGGGAACCAGTTCACAACACTGTTATGTTTGAAGACCGCGACACAACTACTGGTGGGCAGGCAAGCGTTGCTAAAATTGTGCTGCTCAAAACATTGACCTGTACTTTGCCTTTGTTAATATAAACCTCTCAGATAAAGCACTGATTATTCTCTTCGCACATACATATAATGAAAGGATGGAAATCGGGATTCACTGCATGACTCAGCATTGGTTCTTGCCACCTCGTGAGTTGCAACCATCATGTGCAATACTACCAATATGAAAAATATTATACAGGTGGAAAAAATAATAAAAAACCATAAAAATCATTAAAATATACAATATAGGGACAATAATATTGAAATCTTCATGAGTTGCATCATCATGTGCAATACTGCCAATATGAAAAATATTATCCAGATGGAAAAAATAATAAAAAACCATAAAAATCATTAAAATATGCAGTAAAGGTGCTATAATATTGAAATGTTATGCATTTATCAAAATCAAGAAAATATGCAGTTATATGCACCATAAAATCATGTCCAAATAACTCAAAAATCCATAATTCGTGCACATAATGTAAAAGCATACATTTTAACCCCTATGAAAAAACATGTAAATGCATGAACTTCCTAGCCCTATTTATGACAAATGAAATGTATCTTGAATTTTCTGGCCCATGTAGTCCTATTTACACTGGATGACTTTTGCATAACTGACAAAGCATAAGGGATTGACCAAATCTTAACTATACAAAAAATCTAAATAAATTTAGATACATTTTTTTGTAGAGCGAACTATTTCGGAGATATTCAAAGTGAGTTATTTGTGTGCTTTGGGGAACTTACTCCTTCTATCAAATGGAACATTGTTATTCATTTTTACTTTCTCTACTGGTAAGTAGAGGAATTGTTGTATTCCACCCAAAAATTTGATGTCGGGATTTCACCAGAAATGTATGTTTAGAGACCCCCTGAATCAAAAAAAAAAAGCCTTTTTAGAAAAAGGTCTGTGTGTGTGTCATTCTGTGGACAGCATAACTCAAAAACAAAAAGTCGGTTAAGAACCAAAGTTGGCATTTAAGTTTAATGTCTTTCAAGGATGCAAAGATTCTGAAGATAATAGCCCCAGCATAAGCTACCCTTTACATGGAAAATTTTTCAAAAATTTTTATTTTCTTGAAAATGGCTCTAACAATTTAGATTAAAATGCTGTATGTTAAGTAGATTTTCCAGGCTTGTGGGCCGTGGTCGAATTGGATTGCCTTCCTCCGACGTTTCGCTGAAAACTGCGTCCAGCATCTTCAGGGTCAACCTCTGTTATTTTGGTCTAACTTAGCGGCTGCACATAAACTAAAGTTCACTGCAAACTTTCATATTACTGATCATTTTTGTTTCTTATTAGTGTCCTTGGTAACATAAATTTTCACGATCGCTCGTTCTCATGAATACCAACATGAGATTATCGCTAACAAATCTTTTCTTAATAACTTGATCTCAAATTATATTTTCAAATGCCGGCAAATGGGACGTCTCTGATCCTGGTATAAAAGAGAAAGCTTCTTGTGTCTCGGGTTTTCTTCTCCCTCTTATTAGAGCCCGGGGCCAAGTTTTGCTTATCTGCTGTCTCTCTTCTTTTCGATTGTAGGAATTTTTATGCATAAAAATCTCTATCGCTTCCCGAGTCAAGCGAGCCTGGTAGTGGCTTGTCCTTGAGAGTACCTCCGTGTCTTTGTAGTTCACGTCGTGGCCAAACAATAGAGAGTGTTCTGCCACCGTTGACTTGTCCGTCTGCCCCAACCGGCTATGTCTTTCATGTTCTTTTAGTCGAGTGCTGATACTCCGCATGGTGGTGCCTATATATACTTGTCCACAGCTACATGGTATTTTGTAAACACCGGCTGTGCAGTGTGGATGTCTTTTATCCTTAACAGAGTTAAATAAATCTTTGACTTTCTTTGTGACTTTCTTTGTTGGCCTATAAATAGTCCTAATGTTGTACTCTTGCAGCAGTCTTCCTATTCGTTCTGT
The DNA here is from genome assembly GCA_030765045.1 of Tenodera sinensis. Lineage (NCBI taxonomy): Eukaryota > Metazoa > Arthropoda > Insecta > Mantodea > Mantidae > Tenodera > Tenodera sinensis. The sequence goes on from CM060970.1 coordinate 15,076,647, forward strand.
TACCTCAGGGTTTGCTTCCTCCGGTCTTTTTGGACTGTTGGGTACCTCGGATGGAGAGCTCTTGTAATTTCCTTGTGTGTATAACCAGAATAAAAAGGTTGAAATACATGTATTCAAGTGGAAGTGTTCACAACTGACAGGAAGCTTTCCTGGCCCCAGACACACGAAAAAAGACTTGGTCAAGTTTTAATTTTCTTCTTCCTGTTGCCATGCGTGGCATTAGATTCATATTGTGTGTGTTAAACTTTTCACTGTAGAAATTAAAGGCAGCTGTGCCATGAAACAATTGCCGGGGCTCTTTCTAGTAAAAAGCTAGAAAGAAATTAATTTCCAATGCGCAGTATCACTTTCTATCGATGAACTGATTGATAGTATATCTTACTGTTCTCATTGCCAGGCTGTTGTGAAGCAAAATGTCAAGCACTGTCTTGTTTTTCATACTTGTTGCAGTTCTGGTTAGTTACTAGGTGTGTGTGTGTGAACCAACCTTAAACTTAAGCCTGGAACATTTCCTTTCCCTATTATCATTTGGTTTAATGTATCTTCAGTGTCCACTGTATATGCTTAAATACTACTGAATATGGATTAAATTTCAAGAGGGTGCAAGAGGCTGAGGCAAGTTATCTTTTACAGCTAGCACAAAATTTAATGGTGGGTGGCTCAAAAATCCAATCAAAGGCTTGCCAAGCTTTACAGTGTTACATAGTTAAACATGCTGTGAAATCACCTGTAAAGAAGGTGATATAAATGTCATTTGCACAATAGGAAATACAATAGTAATGGTCAGCTATCAGCTACCATTAAGTTTTGCATCTGCCTTATTAGTGGGTCACTTTATGCCAAATTTGACTTTTCATGTGCTCATGGCCATGAGGAAAAAATTAATAACATAGCACTTGAAAAAAGTATAAAGTATTTTAAAATTCAAGCCAGTAACAAATATCTCAGAAATATAATCTCTAGAACTAAAGTTATTTTAAGTAAATTATGTTCTTTAAGAGATATAGATAAAAACTTTCTGCATAGAAAGTCTCTTTCTCTTATGGTTTACTAGTTTTACAAAATGATGTCAAGTTCAATTGGAATGAACAGGACTTCTCAGGCTATGGGTTGACCATACATTTTATTTGTAATACAAATATATTAAACATACAGTGTTTTAAACACTGTTACACTGTTAATTTTTCTAATGATACCCTCTTCCACTTACGATTTCTGGTTAGGTTTTTATATCAAATTTTTAAATTTTAAGGCTACCTTTTTTTTTTTTTTTTTTTTTTTTTTTTCTCCTCTTCTTCCCCTTCTTTCTTTCTAACCTCAATAGTACCAATGGTTGGCCTAAGTGACAGGAGATGGGGGATCATATGATATGATCAACATTCCTCTTACCACTATCAGCATCACTGCCAAGGTGAAATGGTCAGTTGAAGATGTCTATTTCAATAGAAACCTCTCCAAATGCAAGTTATACAGTTTTATATTTCTCCAGGAATAGGGGTGTAATTTAGAAAAAAATTTACCACAGAATGCAGCATGTGTATAGTGAGAAAATTGAGTGATGGCATGATGCAGGAAATTTAGAAATGGTTGAACAGAAGTTCATGATGAAGATATTCAGGGACAGAAATGTTTGATCACCCTCCCTACAGCCCAGACTTAGCACTAAGTTCATCTATATCACAGGTGGTAAGTTGTAAGTTGTTAGGGGAGACACTTCCACTTCTATGCACACTGGCTCAGTTTTTGCAGAGGAATGCTGGTGGACATGTGTGACAAAGGTTTCAATCTTCATGATGCTTATGGATCCGATGAACTTTTATCAATAAAATATTTTTCTATTTACAGTGGTTTAGATTTCATGCCCTATTGGAAGTTGAAAAGAACATAGCCCTCATACTCCCTCTGCTTTAGTGAGCATTAAAAAGGAAAAAGGGGCTGTGCTACGGCCGAGTGGTTAGACCATTTTTGTCTCACCAAAGTGGCCGGGGTTCAATTCCAGTGTTTGCATGTGAGATTTGTGGTGGACAAAACGTTGCAGGGGCAGTTTTCCTCCAGATTCTCCAGTTTCCCCTGCCATCTCATTCCGCCAGTGCTCCATCTTCATTCCATGTATCATCAGTGTCACTGCCTGTGGTGCCCCATGCAGTGAAAGCAGGCGTTAAACACTACCAAAAAAAATTAAAAAGAACAGTCAAAGAAATACCAAACTTTGTATTAAGTTCGGTAATTTCTAAGGACACAGATTTTTAAGAAAGTCCTCCTGCACCCTACCCCAAACTACCCTTTATCTGGCAAATTATTTATTTTTAACTCCTCAAACATTGCTGTAATGAATTCGGTTAAATGCCACGTGTGTAAGATATGTGCATTATAAATAAGAAATATATATTGAATTTTATTGAAGCCCTGTTCATTCTAATTGGACTTTACATAATTTTGAATAACAGGAAAACAAGTCTGTAAGGGATAGATAAAAACTTAATAATGTAACATGCAATTTATATCAAATTGTTTTGTGGCATTAACTGTTTGGGTGACAAGTTGGTTTTTGATTTGAATGTTGAAATATCTTGATCTTTATTTTCTTTATTACATACTCACAGAAAGTAGAGGAGGTGTTACTTTACTCTATCCAAAGATTTCACTGGAAACACACATCTTGGAACTCTGGATCCAAAAATGGTAATTTTTAGAAAAGGTCCCAGTGTGTATGTGTCTGTGAATAGTGTAACTTAAAAATAAAGTCTGTTAAATACCAAACTTGGTGTTTTATTTCACCATCTGCAACATAAAGATTTTCAAGAAAATCTCTCCAACTGAACCTTTACGTGGACAATTTTGACTTCCACAAAAATGGTTCATAAAATTGTTGATTAAAATACCAAATGTTTTAAGATGTATTCATGACAAATGAAATGTATACCCTGAATTTTCTGTGAATAGCATATGAAGTCCTCATTCTGATGACTTTTGTATAACTGGTAAACAGTAAGAGATGAACAAAATCTTACTACACATAAATGTAGGTCTCATTAGCATATAATTTATGTGAAATATTTGTTAACCACTTTCAAGATTTTCCTTGTTATTGGTTTGATTTTTCAAATGCTTATACTTCTCTCAAGAGGAAAATTTCTATTTGTTGTTTCTTCTGGGCCATGTAAAGAGTGGTATTTTTGAACGCCTCTTTTGTCTGGTGGTTAGCACGCTAACATTCAAATCCACAGATCCTGAGTTCGATTACCAGCTGGAGTGTGACTATTTTTCATTACCCAGGATTATTCTCCATCCTCCTTCGGGTCTGGAAGTGTGAGTGTAAATGTGCCTGTGAATTTAATGTAATAACCAAAAGTTGTTGTTAGCTAATGCTGGATTTCTGACAATGAAGTCTTTAATCCTCTTGCTCTCCAATATTTTTCGCTGATGGATGGGGTGCTAGAAGTGGCTGGGCATATTTGAAGGTGGTCTCGGTCCATTTCCTCTTGCAGATCACATAGAGGACAGAGTGATGAAGAATATATCCCAATTCTGTTTAAATGTTTTGCCAGACAATCATGTTCTGTAATCAACCCAAAGGTTGCAACTGCCAAAAGTAGGATCCACCTAAGACAAGCAAGTGAAATCATTGCTGACGAGTAAAAATAGGTTAAAAGCCCTCAATATGACCTTAGATGTTAAAGGTACCATATAAATGGAACATAAAAAAAGAATGGTAGGGTATTTCAAAGTCATCAATGGCAAACTGCTTGTGAAAGATTTCTCTTAAGCCTACAGTATTCCCACTGTACCTACAAGGAAATGTGTAATAAACTCATTTCTACAAATGTTTATCTTAACATGAAGTAGATAGAAGAAAAAGCTTTTGTGAAAATATTGTTTGAAAAATGGGTAGATAAGGTCATGTGAATGTAACATCAAATTTTTTAAAACCCAAGTTACATCTCTTTGCTTCTTGCGATATACTAATGTTGGATTGCAAGAGTGCACTTACAGGCTTCATTAGCACTAAAGTGTTCGTTTGCTTCTGAAATGAGTTGCAAGACCAATCTACAATGCTATTCGTCTGAGTATCACTATAGATTGAATCTTGGACTTATAAACAGTTAGTGAATGGTAGTCATTACTGCTTTCATCACACGGTTTCCTCTTAATTGTTTCATATGACATCCTCAGATACAAGTAAATAAAGACTATGCGGGCTCCGTCATTTTGCTGCTTTTCTTCTTTAAGAAGATAATAGTAACTCAATCATATAATGTTCTTACAACTGCCTGAAGTTTAGTCTTGAGTAGTTTACTCATCCATTAACTAAAGAAGGGAATAGGTATTTATATGGCAGATCTCTTGCAACCCAGCATAAGGGAATGGAATTTCAAAGCAGGCATATAGTGATGGTATCCTGTGTCCCCCTTATAACTACATTTGAACTATTTGTATAAGCATTTATCTTGATTAACCAAAAGATGATAGTAAAATAAGCTTTAGTAAGAATAGTTTATAGAAACAATAAAAATAAATTATACCTAAAGAAAGTCATGCTGTAACACAATAGAATTTTCTCTTCTTTCTTGTAATTTACCTGCCATTTTTGACAAGAAGAGGTCTCTTAGTCAGCACACCTGGAGAAAGCTGATGTTGCTAATATTAACAGGCAAGGTTTCCAGCGTATTTGATAGCACTTAGATATAGGTGTTGTCTCAAAGAAACTGATATTGCTAATGATACAACTAATATCAGTCCATGGATAGCAACAGTTTGAAATTAACTAGGTGTGTACGTTTCTTGAAAGTTCAATAAAAATCTCATTTCAATGCTATTTTGCACAAAGTGTATAAATTTGGCACAGAGAAATCAGAATTATAACACTTGCTGTGTGTTATAGTGGTATCTTTACAAACCAAGTATTTTTTGTGGAGTAAATATTATGTTACAAAGATCATCAAGTGTTGTTAGTTTCTGCAACACATACATAGTAGCAGTGGTGGCTACTGCACAAGAGCACGTGAAATCCAGCCTTTTGACACCTTGTGCGCTTTTTAGTTATATTTTTTATAAATGCTACTAAACGTAACGTCTTCGTCTTATTCTACAGTCATGCATTAGGCTACTGCCTGTTCCGATCTCACATTGTGGCAACAGGGTCAGTAGCACACTTTATTGTGCACGTTTTAAAGTCTCCAGTGCATGCGCAACTGCTGTAACATAATGAACTTATGGGGCCAAATACATCTGGGTTGTGCACACTTGAAGTGCACTAGCATTCAAAGCTCCTTTCGCACACGTTTTCATACTATTACTGAAATTTTATATCAATATCACTAGATTGGAAGGCACTATAGCTGAAGTTAATGGGTAACATACGGAAGCGTGGAAACTTCCAGGTTTCTATATACCTTCCATAATTTGAACTACGATTTAATTTACACATTACTTAATTCTTGCCCTAATACAGTGCATTTATTTATGTACACAACAGACATCTACAGAAAAACTTCCTTTCATCAGACAAGCTATTATTATTATTATCATCATCATCATCATCACCACCACCACCACCACCACCACCATCATGTTGTTGTTTTTGTAATCAATGGTGGTGGGAAGGGTAACAGCTGCTTTTGTATCAATTTTATAATCGTAACTAGTATACGGCAGATGCTATTTCACGTTTTCAGGGCTGACTAAACTTAGTGAACACCCAAAAGATATACTCACGAGCGACTACTGCATAGTAGGTAGTTGAGTTATAACATTTCACCCCTTGAATGATTATTAAGATTTCACAGGAAGTACATTTTTTTCCCCCACACACAATCCAAGTGAAAAGTCTGTTACATGCTAAACTTGATATTTATATTAAGTATCTTCTGAACATATGACAAAGATTTTCAAGAAACTCACCCCACCCCAAACTACCTTTTAGAGAAAGGTTTTTCAAAATGTTAAGTAGATTTTCCGGGTTTGTGGGCCGTGGTCGAGTTGGATTACCTTCCTCAAAATTGTTGAAATTCTCAAAATTAGCTCTTAATGATTTAGATTAAAATACTGTTGCGCTGGCCAAAAGCCTGGTATGCAACTGGTAAGATATGCCGGCAGCAGGAACAGGCTGGAACCACTTACCTGCCTTAATGACCCGTCTTCCAGCAGGACAATAGAACCTATGGAAACAATGGCTATTGTGTAGTGGCCCGGTGTCTGGACTGTTTGCTCACAGTCACTCTTGACCATTCTACTTCCAGAACTTTTCTATTGTCTAAAGAACTACATAAGCGAGTTGCTCGTGCCCGGAGTAGTAGTTGTTGGTCCAGTCGCTCTTGTGATGATGTTTGAGTTAAAACATTTACAAAGCAATCAGTGGCCAGCACCTGTGAATCGTGCCAAGTAGCAGTTCAATGCGAGTTGTAATCTGATAGTTCTTATTTGTGATTCGATTTGACAGTTCTTCTGTGCTCTGAGTTTGTACAAAAGCGATCTAAGTGTAACATTAGCACTACGCTAACTGACTAGAAGGCAATAAAGTGCGATTAGCAGCAACTGGTGTTTTCTCATTTGTTACAATACCATATATCAAAAATCTTATCTTGCAAAAAAATGTATATTTTGAATTTTCTAAGAATGTTGCTAGAAGTCCTCTTCATTCTGGATGACTTATACAACTGGTAAACTATAAGAGATTGGAAAAGATCTACTGTATCAAAAATGTAATTCTGATTAAAACACACAATTTATGTCAGATAAAGCTTTTTGTACAGTTAACCATTTCTGAGATATTGCTTGTTATTGGCTCCTTACACTTCTTTTCCTAAAAGCGGAGTCCTTATTCTTTTTCTTCCCCTGCTTCTTCTGCTGATCATGCATCACAACAATCAGGTGTTTAAAGATTTGAGTTGCACTTTTTACTTTCTGAACTAGTGGGTAGAGAAGCTATTGCGTTCCACCCAGAAATTTGATAGCAAGATTTAAGTGAAAATTTACTTTTTGAGGCACCTTGAATAAAAATAGAAAAGAAAGCATTTTAAGAAAAAGTTCTATGTTTCCCTCCAAACTTGATATTTAAATTCAGCATCTTCCAAGGATGCAAAATGAAGATTTTCAAGAAAATCTCTCCACCCTAGACTGCAGAGGGAATATTTTTCAAAAATTTTGATTTCACCAAAACTGACTAACAATTTTGATTAAAACATCATATGTTTTAGTTATTTTCATGACAAATGTATATCCTGAATTTTCTGTCAATATCCTCAGAAGTTCTCTTCATTCTAAATGAAACCGTAAGAGACAGACAAAATCTTACTGCACAAAAAAATGTTGTTAGCTAATGCTGGATTTCTGACAATGAAGCCATTAATCCTCTTGCTCTCCAATATTTTTCACTGATATTGAAGAAAGCAATAGTAGTAATAGTAACCACACAAAAAAATGTAGATCTCATTAAAACACACTATTTTTGTGCAATAATGTTCTTTTGTGAAGAGAATAATTTCCTAGATATTCCCTTTCAGTTGTCTGAATTTTCCAATATTTACACTTTTCTCAAATGGGAAGCTGTTATCAATTTTTTTGCCCCTTAGCCAAGACACAGAGGCCATGATTCTATGTTTATTTTAATGCATTATTAAGCAATTAACAGCTAAAATTGCTTGCAAGAAGTGTTTAGTATATATTGTATCTCTACAAATGATTTTCATTGCAGCTGTTTATTTGAAAGTATCTTAATTATGCTAAGCACAAGACAGGAATCCAAAGCCCTGTTTACCTAACCCTTTTAAGTGAAGAACTGTTGTATTAAAATCACCCCTGAACAAGGAACCACCATTTCAAAAATGCAATCAAATGAAAGCCACACATGCTTCACAAAAAGATGTCCTTCCTACTATAAACAATCGAACAAGCAGTCATTCCAAATTCTGTAGATGGACTCATCCTGGAAGCATACATGCAATTGGTAAGGTAAATCTACAAATACAGGGTTGTTCATTTAAAACCTTACATGTGCATAGCATTTTGCCTGTGTGTGATTGGGTGTGCCACAGCCAGCTTTGCTCCTGCATAAACTTCATGCGTAAAGCATGTATAACACTCTTACCTAGAAGATACTGAAAATGTCGTCCACCCTCAGCTAAACAAGCATTATATTGGGAAAACAGATTCTGATTCGCATGATTAAGTTGGGCTACTGTAATGTTTCTGATTTCATTTCTAATATTTTGTTCTATTTTTCCAATGTAATGAGGATTGGTCTTGTAAAGTTTGTCTTTCAGGTTACTACCCCACACAGTTTGATTGGGGGAGCAAGAGGGCCATACACCAGCACTAATCACTATCTTCAAACACTTCCCAAATTTTATTCGTGGACTCCTCTGCTGTATGGGCAGCAGCAGAATCTTGTTCAAATCATCCATATGATCTCTCTTCTGTTAGTTCATGATAAAATGAGGTCAAAATGTAATGTCTTTACCTCTCTGCTTGTAGAATATTGGACCGATTATGCGTCTAGCACTAACAGCACACCAAACTCCAACTCTTCGATCATAATGAGGGATTTATTGAACACCTGGATTTTCAGAGGCCTAGTACCGACGAGTCGCATATACAATGGCAGTTGCGGCAGTGGGGGAATCCAGAAAGCTCGTGGCAGAGGCAGCACGTTGTATGCTCCATTAGGTTTCAAATGAACCTGTATAATCTTCGTGTCTAAAATCATCAGAAGGCCATCTGCCTCTATTGTAAACTAGGGAATAGTGCAGCAAGTACTTGATAACAAAACCAGGATAAATATTGTAGATATCTTTAAAAATAATACCATTGTTGACAAAATTCTGAAGAATAACAATATTAAACGCGTGTCCCATAATTCCTCATGTACTGGAGCGTGAATGGCAAATTCTAAACATTCGTATGGAATGGACCATAATGTTTCTCAGAGCAGGGATGTCAGAATCAGGTCTCGCTCATACTCTTGAGTTTTAGAAGACAAATTTATGTACACCCAGATGACCTAGAGAAAATCCCAGAATCTATTTAGGTCAAACACGATGGTTCATCATACTGGACGTATCTGTCAAAAGATTGTGAACATGAGGATGAAACACACACAGAAATAAACCTAATCCTGAAACCTGATCACAGCACACCTGCTACTGAATTCCCAACATTAAAGACAATTAGTGCAGAACTGGTGGCTACACTCATACCGAAAACAACAAAATGTCCATTCTCCACTTCAAGTTCAGCCATCACAACTATAAATGATCAATCATATGAAAATCAGGCAGTAACACAAATACTTGCAAGTCTGGCAGTTATAAACTGGGGCAAGCTAAAAACCCCAAAAGAAACCTTTACTGAAAAAAGCAGAGTAAGGAAAGATCTAGATTATTAACTAGCTCCCCTGAAAGAGAGTTTGTCCAACCCTCAAAACAGCTACCCATTAAACTTTGTATACATGAAGTCTTGTAGGAAGAACTAAAGACAATTCCAATCCTCTAGCTGTTGTGCAGGAATACACATGTTCAGCCCCTGATTAATCTGCTAGAGGCACATTATTGTGTGTTAAAAGACAAAAACATGTAACAATCAAAAAAGAAAATCGCAATTATATACTGAAGATGTTCGCATTTCTACTTTGCAAATAGATGACAGTGATTAATCCTTTTTGTACAGTCATGGAAAAAACTATTGAGTGCATTAGAAGAGCAGAATATTATTAAGTGCCACATTGTGTTGCAGTCAATTATTTCCAACATGCAGCCAAGTTTATTGAGTCTCATTATTGTCTTTCGGACACACTGTAAACTGCACTGCAACACTACGTGGGACTTAGAAATATTCTGCTCCCTGCTCATTTTTACTTTCTAAGTAGAGGAAGTATTGCATTCCACCCAAAAATTCATTGTCGAGATTTCACCGAAAATATATTTTGAGACCCCCTGAATTAAAAAAAAAAAATCATTTTTATAAAAAGGTCAGTGTGTGTGTTTGTCAGTCTGTGGACAACATAACTCAAAAACGAAAAGTCGGTTAGAAACCAAAGTTGATATTTAAGTTTAATGTCTTTCAAGGATGTGAGACGAAGATTTTGAAGAAAATAGCCCTTCCCTAAACTACCTTTACATGGAAAACTTTCAAAAAAATTTGATTTTCTTGAAAATGGCTCCAACGATTTTGATTAAAATGCCATATGTTTAAGATATTTGTATGACAAATGAAATGTATATTTTGAATTTTCTGGCTATACCCTTTGTAGTCCTGTTTACTCTGAATGACTTGAATAACTTGTAAACCGTAAGGTATAGACAAAATCTTTATGGGTTAATCCACGTCAAATCACACACCCGTAAAACACGACTTTTTCATAGACGGTTCAAATTTTTTTTTTATGAATAATAGGCATCAAATAAGGAGACCTGTATTTTTTTATTTCTGTATTTTTAAATTACTTGCTTAGTTATGGCTATTAGAAATTAAGCAATTTCTGCGTGCACCATAACATAAAATCACTTGTTACTCTAAGGCCATATAGAGTTGAGAGTTGGGGTTTGGCGCACTGGTAAGGTTAAATACAACACTTTTAACAATTTTCAACCAATCATTATTACACACAAATTTTGTACTGTTAAACAAAATGTTACACATTATACATTTCGTTCTAGATGCAACAGAGACACTTGAAACTGAATCAAAGCCCCATGTTTAAAAGCAGATCACTATATGCTGGCCTTGAAACACTATACTCTTTCCATAAAATTGCCAAAAAAAAATAAGCTGAACAAAAAACAGCACTTTAAAAATGTGACAAGTATTGAAAAATTCAAGTCAATAATAATGGATATCTTGGAGATGGCTTATGCCACAACAAAGTTATTTGGAATGAATTGTGTGCTTTAAACAGATGTGAATTTTTGTCTGTCACTTAAGGTTTAACAGTTAACATAAAATTCCTTCTGAATGAGGAGCACTTCATAGCTGTTCCCAGAAAGTTCAAGGTGTACATTTAGTCAGTTAGGTATATGGTAGGTGTTTTGTCAAAAACAAACATTTTGAACAATTTTCCATGTGAGCAGTAGTTTGAGCTGAAGGGATTTTGCTGAAAATCTTTAGCCACATCTTTGGGTGATATTTATGCAAGATATTTGTCTGACATTTCGTTTTAGAGTTACATTCTTCACAAATACATACATGGACCTTTTTCTAAAGGTACTATTTTGGAATCAGACAACCTCAAAACATTAATTTTCTGGTGAAATCTTGGTAATGCAACACATCCTTTACTATTGATAGAGAAAGGTAAAAACCATTTTTAGAAAAATCCTGGTTGTGATTGTCTGTTGATAGCGTAACTCAGAAATGAACATTAGAAAAAGCACCTGATTTCATACTTGAGTTGACAGCAATTCTGGTCAAGATATTGAAGAAAGTTCTCCTGTTCAAACATCCTTTTAGGTGGAAAACGTTTTGTTGTAGTTCATTTTCTCAGATGTGATTTTTATACTGATTGCATTTTGTAATTGGGAAATTATAAGAGATTGGCAAAAATTTGTATGAGAGGAACATTGAGCACCGATTAAAATACAGAATTTGTGTCAAATAAATTGTTTCTTAGCTGCAGCTATCTCCAAAATATTCTATTTTGCATGTTTACACTTTCCTAAGCATGTTATGTGATGGACATGGTTGAAAACTGTGATTCTCTTTTTTTTTCTTTACATCACTACAGCCCTTCCATAGCATGGTTAAATATTTGAGTGTAGTTTTTGCATGTTTTATGTAATTTAGCCCTTGTTGAAATTATCTCCAGGCAAAAATGTAATATGGATAGAAGAATCGCTGTTTACATGAATACATGAGGGCAATCGTTTTGTGGCCCAGACAGGATCGCATGCTGGGCATGTTGCCTACTACGTCTGGGTGTTCTCATTTTAAAACTCCTGCATTACTTTCTCATGAGCAGAGACGGGAACTTCGGCAGAATGCCTTTTTAAATGTGTCAAATCTATATTCAATTTGAAAGTGAATCTGTACGAATTATACCTTTGTGATTGAAATGTCACAGTTTTATATTGCCTTTTCCTGCCTTTTTAAATATAAATGCCTATTTTATGAAATAAATGCTTTTTGTTGCCTTTATTTCATTATTTATCTATTATTTATTAGTTATTAATAATTTTCTTCAGGTACACCTTATTTCAATAATTGTTAGTCCATGACAATGAAAGTTACTTAGCCGAATGTATATTATTGTCTTTAAGTTGCACACAACATAGGCGTCCTTTATTCAGTTCATTATATTCTTTGCAACAATGAGTGCTACCGTGCAAATAAATGTATAGATAACAGCATTTGAATTACTGCTTGTGTTTACTTTAAAAGGCAATAATGAGTGCGAGCCTAACTTAGTTTTTCTTTCAGTTTTCATTGTGATGTTGTAGCTGGCAGCTAGATGCCGAAATTCAGTGTTCCTTTACACAGTAAATTACAAAGTTGTGTTAGTGCTTCTGGATCCAGCGTATTTTGTACCGACAGTAGAGTACTCTAATGCAAAATATGTGAGCAGTCAGTGAACTACGAAAGGAAGCATTTTATATCACAGCATATTGGCACAATAATACACAAAAATTGGTCTTTCCAAGGCTACTGGGAAGATTTCTTTGCTTCCAAAAGTAATTGCAACATCAAGTCGAAAATCCCAGTTTGCATTCAACTTATGTAAAGCTTTCCTCAGCCGGAATCCCTTTGTGGAAATTACAGAATCCTATGTTCTCCCAGTTTTTGGTGAAGTATACTAACCAATCTTTACCTAGCAAGTCAAGTTTGCAAAAATGTTACTTAACCAAATGTTACGATGAAACAATGAAAATCATTAAAGGTAAAATGAAAAAAATAAGCAGATCTGTTGTAGTATTTATAATGCATTTTTTCCTGCCTATTTTAGCTATGTATAATGCCTTTTTGCCTGCCTATTTTAGTGATTTATAATGCCTAAACTTCCGTTCTCTGCTCATGAGCAATAGTAACATGCATTATAATTATTATTAACCTTGTTAAAATGGTGTTCATATGAAATGGGGCATTCTTCATCATCAAAGAGTCACTGTAGGGTTTCCATTTAAAAAGTTCTGCAGCTGTATAAACAGAGGATTTTGAAACAATCACTGTTCAATCATATTGGACACTTCTTTGGAGAGCATTCAAATAATGCACCAAGGTTTTACTCCATTAGAACATTTATTTTTTGTTTCTTAGGTTTAGTGTAGCAATCCCAATACCCTAAACTTACTAACCACACATCTTGACACTATCTCTTATTTGGAACTGGAATAGCAGGAGAGTGAGAGTAATGGTGTTTAAGGGCCCGTCAACAACTAGGTCATTAAGGCCCGGGAATAGCAGGAAATGTCTCTTGAAATTGCCTACACACTTGTCTACATGATTCAGTTTTATGAATTTTTAAAACTAACACCACTCTGCAACAGTCCTTTCCAGCCACTGCACCCCCCACCTCTACCCCCACAGGCATCATGAGTGGGATGCAGGTTTGTAGGTGGGATGTGGTCATCACCTCAGCCTCTCCCAGCCGGTTATGCTGTCTTCACAACCAGCTGCTGCTACTTCTCAATTAAACCCTGAGGGACCTAACAAGGCTGAGTGCACCTCAAACCAGGTCTCCCAGTGGGAGAAAATCCCCACACCAGTACCTGTAATCGAATCTGGGCCTCCCGCTTGGTAAACAGCAGTGCTAAGGAGATGACTTTTTGTCCGCATCTTTTTTTTTTCTTAAAGAATCACTCACCCTAGCAGAACATATTGCAGTGGGAGACATACATGCACACAATCGTGGCCAGGCTACAAAATGACTAACTACTCGTTAGTATGACATTGATTTGATTAAATACAGATTAAGTTTAAAAAAAAAAAAAAACCCACATCACCTAAAGAGGTTGTATTTAGGTAATTAAATACTACAGGGCTTTCGAATTGGTTCTTCACCGCCGCACGGCCTTTTGCCTGTGCGAGTTTGAAGCTGCCACGGCTGCATTTGCTGCTACTTTTTTTTTTTTTTTTTTTTTTTTTTTTGGTGGGGAAAAAGGCTACTTACGCCCTAACCGCATACATGCGAGTGTAAGACTCCTACCCTGGCTTCGAACCCGGGCAGCCTACTCACTAAAAAACCCCACCGGAAGTCTTGAGGTCAAGGCCTCTATGCTGCAGTACCGCATAAAGCACCTGCGCATTCTGTGGTGAGAGATGGAAGCTGCCTGCCAGTGGCAGTAACAGCGAGTATTACTGATGTGCCGGAGGGCAAACATGACATAAGCCCTGAGTGCCCCCTGGTAGTAATTAATGGTGATGTGTTTGATAGTTGAAGGTGTTCTTTTTGTGTTTCAGCCATTTGGCATCATTAGGTGTAGATAGATGTGAGGGATGAGTGAAATGAGCATGTTTAGTTTTTTTTTTTTTAAACTCCACCCGAAGGTTTCGTTTCTTGTCCTTAGCGTAATTTTTTTTTAATTTAATTTTATTTATTTTTTTTAATTTTTTTTTATTTAATTTTTTTTTTTTTTTTTATTATTATTTTTTTTTTTTATATATTTATATTGCGTCCTATAATCTATGCTAGAAGTATTTTAAGATATGCTTATATAACTAGGTGCAGTTATGGTGCTATTTATAAGATTTACAACTTGTAAATCTAACTTCTACTGTGTCATTTAATCTTACTATGGTGTGATTAAGCCGGAGGCTTCGTCATTAATCGTGTACCTGATCTTGCCTGGTCGTATAAGTGCACACATGGCAGGCTGTCTGCCTGAAGTGCAGGAGCGAGCCTGTGCCACTACCGGGGAGGCCCTCGTCTCCCGGGGTCCGCCTTGGCTAGGTAGCACAAGGACTTGTGAGGGCTTGAGTGTAAGTGTGAATGTAAGTGTATGTTTTTATAGTGTTATGTGTTTGTTGTGTGCTTCCCTTCATCCCCTAACCAGTAATTTCATGGTACTAAATTATTCAGGTATTCCTGAATGTTGAGTTCGGGTTTGCCTATACTTATAGTGCAATCGAACAATGACAGAGGGCGGAGGTGTTTGTCGCGAGTCATATCATACTCCCCGAGCATTCGTATTTGCTCGTTGTGGTTCTTATTCTTTTTGGCGTATAGGTTGCATGCCAGGTGTTTAATAAACTGCTCGATTGTGAGCATTTTTAGCTCTTCATGCAACTGGTACGTCGGAGCCTCTGGCGGTAGTTTTGCAATAATTTGCAGTATTCTATTTTGGATCGTTTGGAGGCGCTTTATGTGCATTTTTGCCCCATATCCCCATACCGGGATGGCGTAAGTTAAGATGGGTCGGATCAGCATCAGCTACTAACAAGCTGAATGTAAAACATGTATAAAAATCTTACCTTAAGGAAAATGCTGGAAATGTCGTGAACGATGGTTTAATCGATCCACAGCTTCTGTTCTTTTCAGATGAGGCGTGGTTTCATCCAAATGGTCGCGTGAACACTCATAACAGTCAGTATTGGGCATCTCAAAATTCACATCGCGTTCAAGAAATCCCTCATTATGATCGGAGATTTGGAGTTTGGTGTGCTGTTAGCGCAAAGAATAATTGGTTCAATATTTTACGACCAGACTCTAAATAAAGAGAGGTACCGAAATGACATTTTGGCCCCATTTTTTCGTGAACTGACAGAAGAAGAGAAATCATATGGGTGGTTTCAACAAGATTCTGCTACTGCAAGTACAGATCGTGGCTGAAAAAATGGGGTCAAAATGTCTTCGGTACCTCTCTTTATTTACAGTCTGGTCATAAAATATTGGACCAATTATGCGTAGCGCTAACAGCACACCAAACTCCAAATCTCCGATCATAATGAGGGATTTCTTGAACGCGATGTGAATTTTGTTATGCCCAATACCGACTGTTGAGTGTTCATGCGACCATTTTGATGAAACCACGCCTCATCTGAAAAGAACAGAAGCTGTGGATCGATTAAACCATCGTTCACGACATTTCCAGCATTTTCTATAAGGTAAGATTTTTATACATGTTTTACGTGTGGCTTGTTAGTAGCGGCAAACCTGGCCGCGGCAGCTTCAAACTTGCACAGGTAAAAGGCCGTGCAGCGGTGAAGA
This sequence comes from Tenodera sinensis, assembly GCA_030765045.1. NCBI lineage: Eukaryota > Metazoa > Arthropoda > Insecta > Mantodea > Mantidae > Tenodera > Tenodera sinensis. The sequence goes on from CM060970.1 coordinate 15,092,779, forward strand.
ACCAATTCAAAAGCCCTGTATAATGTAAGGAATGACTGTCAGTTTTGTATATAATTTTTTCTCTTACAGGAAGAGACTCCAACTGTCATTTCAATGGGAATACATCACATGTTGTTAAATTACATAATATATGTAACCAAATACTTTGCTGTAGGACAGGAAAACAAAAACAAAAAGAGAGAGAGAAAGAAAAACAAAATCAGTCTTATATTTAAGCCCACAAGTCTTTTAGTTTTGTACTTTACCTCCTTGCTCCAATGTTTTAAATGTGTGAAGACACGTGGAGCACACTGTCAGCTTCCTGCTTTCTCCAATAATGAGGAGTGTAACTGTTAAAAACATGGTTTCTTAATAAGACAAGAGTAACATGAAAACTGAAATGCAAGTAAGCTCACATTTTCCAGTAGATAGTACACTCAGCATGAGCAGTAAGGAAGCAGTTATTACAATATATGCCTATGCCTCCACAAGTAGAACCATTCAGATGGTATCCAACCTAGTATCTGTGACAGTGCTGTCAGGTGATACACAACTGACCTCTTAAGTCTATCCATGACAGTGTAAAACAAATATTCTAATAAGCCAGTTGATTCTTTTTAAAGGAAGGTGTTTGTTTGCTTTTCAGACACGGGTGCACCTTACGTGTTATATAAGGACGGGATGGAGCGAGCTCAAGGGCAACCTGGACAATGGGGACCACCAGCGCCACAAGATGGAGGTTATCCTCAGCAAGCTTCATCCTCATCAGGAAGCCCCCAGCAGCCATGTAATGGACCCAGTGGGGAAGCTGATGCTTCTGGCACTGGAGGAGGCATGGCCACAAACAGGGACCAGCAACAACAGGGCACAATGACTTCACCAGTACCTTCCCCCTATCCTCCACCTCAATCAGTTCCTCCAGACCCTCAGCAAGCTCCTCAGCAACACGCACCTGAAGATGATCCTTCTCAAGGTCAACAACAAGTTCAACAGCAGCATTCCCCAGGGACGCAACAGCCTCCGCCAGCTCCTCCACCACAGGGTCAGCCACAGCCTCATGGTGACGTGGACCAACAACAGCAACAGCAGCAGCAACAACAGCAGCAGCAGCCACCACCACCACCGCCTCCACCTCCGCCACCCCCCCAGCAACAGCAGCAGCGACCACCTCCACAGTGTTTCCCTGGAGGTCCAACACAGGCTGAGATGCAGCAGCAAGCATACCCTGGTCAACATTACTTCAAGGATTCTCGCCATCATGCACCAGCCATGCCACCTCACATGCTGGCACCTGGTAGTTTCACAGCACTCCATTACTTGAAACAGCCTGGCGTGATGCTAACATCTCTAGGACCGATGGGTGCTGGTGGCGATGGTGGGCAACTGGGAGATGGCACAAATGGACACCCATATGGCGCAGCAACCATGCAAGACATGAGGGCTGCTTCCCTCCCAGACATAATTCAGCAGCAACAGCAACAAATGGGAGCAGCAGGAGCTGGGAAAATGGGCAAGGCTGGGGCAAATGGAGAGCTCAGACTGTTCAAATGTCTGACATGCGGCAAGGATTTCAAGCAGAAGTCAACACTCCTACAGCATGAGCGCATACACACGGACAGCCGCCCATATGGATGTCCGGAGTGTGGGAAAAGGTTCCGGCAGCAGTCTCACCTGACGCAGCATCTTCGCATCCATGCCAACGAGAAGCCATATGCATGTGTGTACTGCGAGCGCACTTTCCGGCAGCGTGCCATCCTGAACCAGCATCTGCGCATCCACTCCGGTGAGAAGCCCTATCAGTGCCCAGAGTGTGGGAAGCACTTCCGCCAGAAGGCCATCCTCAACCAGCACGTCCGCACACACCAAGGCGAGCGACCCACTACTCCTTTCTCTCTGCCGCCGCCGGTCGAGCGGTGCATCAGCGTTAAGTTGGCCGCGCTCTTAAAGATCTGTAGTAGTGCTGCCCTTAGGGATCGGCGGTTTGATTGAGGCATCGTCTGCTCAGTTTGCAGGCCAGTATATTTGTTTCCAGCATTACTTCACGGCCCCCACCAAGGTCATTTTATTTGCCCTTGAAATATTAATTTATTACTCTCCCCAGTGAAAGTAATCTGTCTTTCTTTCTCTGTAAAAGTGTGTAGCTGAAGCTGTAGAAGGTTTCCAATTGCATGCATTATTTTTGTGGGGCCTGGTATTGTTTCTGTTTAGTTATTCACTAGGCATGGGGAGTTGGAATATCAACGTATCATCACTTTCATTCCTTATCACCAGTTTGGAAGTTATGCTGGAACAATTATACTGCTGAGTTCTCGCGTACATTGCAATTCAAAATTCCCTCTTCCCAGAGCTGAAAGGAATCAAAAATACCCTTTTTGTGTCCTGACAAAACTGTAGGATGTATGGATAGAAATGCTTTCTCGTTATTTGCTTTTTTGTGAGTTACCTGTGAGATATATGCTAAAGTTTTTAAATATCTGACTCTACAAGGTTGGATTGTATTGTTTTCTCTTGCAGATGTGAGTCCTCATCTGGTGTTTAAGAATGGTATGACACCGACTCTGTGGCCGCAGGATGTGCCATATCCCCCAGAACAGGAGAAGGAGGATGCAGCGTCACAGTTTGGAGGTGGAGAGGATGGAAGTTCACAGCAAGCAGATCCCCAACGCGGCAATGGACAGTGCTTCTCTCCAGACTCCCTTCAGCAGTATCCAGCATACTTCAAGGATGCTAAAGGCACAAATCATGCCGCTTTTGGGGGTGGGAACTTTGGTGCATTACAGTATCTGAAACAAGGACAGGGTGGGAAGGGCTGCCTCCCAGATGTGATACAGCACGGACGTAGTGCTGGCATGCCTCTGTATGTGCGCTGTCCCATTTGTCAGAAAGAGTTCAAACAGAAGTCAACGTTGCTGCAGCACGGTTGTATACACATAGAGTCGCGACCGTATCCTTGTCCAGAGTGCGGGAAGCGGTTCAGACAGCAGTCTCATCTTACCCAGCATCTGCGCATCCACACCAATGAGAAGCCATACGGCTGCGTGTACTGTGGACGCAACTTTAGGCAGCGCACAATCTTGAACCAGCACCTGCGCATCCATACTGGAGAAAAGCCGTACAAGTGCTCTCAGTGCGGTAAGGACTTCCGCCAGAAGGCAATCCTCGATCAGCACACACGGACACACCAGGGGGATCGACCCTTCTGTTGCCCCATGCCCAATTGTCGGCGGCGTTTTGCCACAGAGCCAGAGGTGAAGAAGCACATAGATAACCACATGAATCCTCATGCGGCCAAGTCCCGGCGCAGCAACAATGTTACCGTTAGTGAGAGTAAACATCATATTGGTGCAATGGGAGGTGCAGGAGATCGAGGTCCTACTCTACTCTCGAGGGGCATACCACCCACGGCGGTGGTTAAACCTGAACTTTACTTCCCACAGTGCTATGCTCCAGCATTCAATCACCAGGGTCCAACAGGTCCTGGTGCACAGTTTCCTGGTAATCCAAACACTGCACCCGGCAGTGGAGAGTTCAAACCCCCTGCTGGCCTGCCTGCACAATGACTAGCTGCCTCGGCTGGTCTAACCTAGCAAGTGCAAGGTGCCATGTCCCCTACTTAAATATGCTGGTTCAAGCCCAGTACAATAGTATGTGATAGAAATAATTTGCCAAGATTTTAAAGAAAAAGAGTAAGAGAGTTGTACATAATATTATAGTGTCTTGATTTAAGGAGAAAGGAACATAGCTGTGTTATATATATATAAATATATATATAGATAAGTTTTATATTAAAAAGCATAATAATGCTTAAGCGCTGAAACTTTTAAGAGAGGATACACTGTAGATAACAAAGTATATTTTACGTGATTTTCGCGAGGTGCTGTTTAGAAAGAGTTGAGCAGGGCAAGTGACATTCCTCACTTGCAGAATCATATTTTTATGGTTGCGTGAATTGTTGCACATCGTGGTAATGACGTATACAGAGTAAAACATGGTAATGTTTATATATGGAAAGATTTTTAAAATTTAAAAAATCCTGATGGCAATATACCGTCTCTGAACCTAATAATTGTGGTCTCTCTTTACTAATGTTATGATTTGATCTCGTTCTGGCATCATTTGCAAGAATATTAGCATTGTTTTGTATAGAAATTTATTGTATGTAGTGTCTATAGAAATATTGTTTTTATCATTTGGTCAAAGTGTTCTCTTTTGACCAAATTTTTAGCCTATTTTTGGTGTGGAATGCAACATTCCTCCCCAATGTTGCCCCAGCATTAAAAGAAGGGGGGAAAAATCAAAGGTTTGATATACGTAAAAGGAAACTGAAAGACAGTATGTGAAATGAAATATAGCTAAGAGCTGTGTGCTTGAAGTGGGAATTTAACGTGCAATTTTCTAATTCAATCACTGTGATATAACTGTTAGCAATAGGCCAAGTATTGTTGAAAAGTGACGAAATGCCCCAATGTTGAGGAGGAAGTATTGGTTGATACTCCAGAATTTGTACACCATATTCTAGCTGTATATCTTGAGTGGATACATGTTCTTATGTGTCATTTAATGTTTGATCTATACATACATATTACATATATATTCCCTAAGAACCTTGTTTGTACATGCTGTGGGAGGGGGTTGTTATTGGTGTGTTGCCTCCAAACTTTTATATATAGTGGCATGCCTAAGAAGCAGTGTAATCCCTGTAACTTGAACTTAATTTTCCACTCAACTTTATTTTATAAAATTTGTTAGCAAGATGCACTGATCTGGGATAGAAGTGAGTAACAGGGAAGGACAAAGCTTACAGATTCACTTATAACGTCAGAATATTTATTCATTCATGTGCCACTGATGACCAATGGGGGCAGCTAAGATTGTTTAGGCATATATATGTGAACAAGATATCCATGGTTCATATTCTACCTGGACCGTACTCCAGTTTTCCTCAGTCGTAATAAATGGCAAGTGCTGAGGAGGTTCCTTCAACTTAGGTCTCAAGAATTTCCTTTCCCAATTTTCACTTTGTGTATCATCAGTGTTACCCCCTCTGGTGCTGTCATGCAGTAAAACCAGGTGTTAACACTACTTGAAGTAAATTAGGTCTTCTTTTACTTGGATGAATATACTATTTATTATATTGTATAAATGTTTCAGTATACATTTCTGCCACAAATTTGTGCTCCTTAAGCATGGTCCGTCTGTTCCTGCATTTTTCATTTAATTAGGAAGTCCTGATACAGTTTTCAGTATTGTTCCATACATAATTTGTCCAGAAGTATGAGCCCCATCAAAATTCTATCCCCAAATGATACTTTTCAGATTGGAATAATTGAAGCAATGATCTTCATATATATAATTGTTGATAATGTTACTCCACTGACTATGACGGAAAAATCTGCCTCTGGTTACACATGTTTATCAACTACTACTCTTTGTCCCTAAAATGTATGGGAGTGGATACTTTTTTTACCCTTAGTTTTATGGATTAATTTTCACCACACCACAATAAAGCATCAGATTCTATTGCACTATGTTGTAACTCACAATCATGGACAGAACAGTACACAGCACTGTGATATACCAAAACTTATCTGTGTGCATCCTCCATCATATTTAGGTCCCCTTCACGGGGTTGCAACTGCTAGTGACCTCTAGTAGCCAGGGTATGGACATTCAATAACGGATCAATGTCAATTGTAGGATTAGCTGAAATTGGAAGTGTTTGCTTTAATATGTGGTAGATTTTTTTTAGTTTCACGTCCTTTAGCCAGTTAGGTCATATCAGACATGAGTGAAATGGGTGGAATGATGCTCAAATGAGTCTGAGGTCCATAAAATTAGAGTTACCTGACATTCATCTTTCAGGATAAGGAAAAACCCTAGAAAAAGCCTTATCCAGGTAACTTACAGTGTTGTACTGGGAAGAATTTCAGCATGTGTAACAGAAAGAAGCAATACTATCAGTTCTTCAAGGACTCTTTTAGTTTTTATATTCGTGCACTGAACATTTTATGCATTCTAAACTTGATACCACAAAATTATGAAGGGAGGTGCTACTGAAATATGAAATTCATATAAAATTTCTACGCCAATACTACCAGTCGATTTACAGGGGATGATGGAAGCAAGAGCTTCTGAAGCATCTCCTGTTAATTGACAAGTGTAAGTGAAGCAAATATGTTCCAAAATTCGACCTGCAACATTAATTCATTAGAACTTTCATTCACGGTTAGAAAGCTTCAGAATAGTAAATTGACATTAAAATGTACTAATTTATATAGTTCCAGAAAAAAAAATTATATTTGTAAAATTTAAAGTTGCAGTGATACAGATATTACACTGCTAAACTATGCCACTCTGGGAGGTGTTACAAAGATTTGGTTTAAGTTGCTGTATAAAAACAGTTGTGAACTGCAAATTCTAATCTAGAATTACTAGTTTTGATTCTAGAGTTTTATAGCGATTGCAGAAAGGTTGCTTTAAGGATTTTGGGATCCACTCATGATGGACAATATCTTTCAAGCATTTTAAGTAGTTGTGTGCTTCGGTAACAGTTTTCTGTAATTTTTATACTAATGCAATGTAAGATCATTGGATCTTTGTCACACTAAATTGCTTCAATCATTGTTCATACTTGCTCGAATGTTTTAACGGATTTTGTGGAATTGCATGCATAACCCAAGCAGCCCACTTCAAGCACTAACTGTGAGATTTCATGAACTTAAAAATGCTGGCCACATTATACAGGGTCCTGGCTTTAAAAAAATGTTTCAAAATACTATTTAGCATACATACACAACTTTGAATCTACCGCTATGCGATAGATTTGTAATACTTGCCATTTATATGTATACATACATATACTAGCGGAAAACAATTTACATTGTATAGTGAAAAGAAACCTCTGCAGCCATGCTTGTAACTATCAGTTTGTTATGTTTGTGTATGAGTGTATATGTGTGTGTGTATTTGTGTGTTTGATTATCCATCTAATGCTTTTGTTCTCATACTAGCAAATCATGGGCTTCCGAATGCTGCCACTCTTTATTGCTTCTTGAGTTTACATGTAGCCATTCTTATTGTTTGGAAAATGAATATGGAAGTAGTTTGGGTTGAGATTCATGTTGCACAACAACCATTATAGGAAAACCAAGTTTTAAATTTGCGTTAGGTCAATCCTTGCATTAAATACTTTTCTTAAGAATGTCTATCCATCCTTCCAGTGGCTAATTGGCTTAAATTTGAGCTTTGGCCTCCCTAGTTCTTTACTTCCAATATTCTGCATGACAAGGCTCCTGTTGCAGCACTTAAGTAAGTTTGCAGCATCTTCCTTTATACCATCTTTTCTTCGGTCTTCCCATAAAGCTGGTATTAAGCATCTTTTTTGGTATTCAGTCTACTGGAACTCTTTGTATGTGGTCAGTTTAAGAATTTCCAGTTTTCTAAATGTTTATTCTTGCCTGTCTGAGCAAGAACTGGCACCTTTGGTTATAGAAATTATAGAGCAAAATGACTTGGGCAGTAGCATCTGTGGTTTACACCCCAGAGTTCTGGGTTCAAATGTTATGTACCAGGTGATTCGACTGAGGTGTTTTCCTGGTTTCACCTCTTGCTGGATATATCCTGATCATTTCAATACCATGGCCAAAACATCCATCTACTAAGAAAAGATAGGATTGTACAGGAAAGTGACTAGACAACCAAGGCCATCTCTCAGACATCACAGTAAGACTAAAAGGAGCGCATATTCTCATTAATCCATTGCTTGATAGTCTCTGTACAGATTATTTTGCTACATATGCTCCTCCTCCTCTAATTCCCTTTAACGGGCAGAGATATAAACGTGATTGTTAAGGCAAGACAAAATGAACCAGCCATCCTTTTATAGCCGAACTTCATAGGCTCAAGTTCCAGCAACTGCAGTCAAATCTGCTTGTGGCAAAGGATGGGGAGGACCCATGTAAAATAAACATTATGATCATATATAAACATTGCAATGGTATTGAAATAAATTAATATATTATGATACAAAATAAATACAAATATGTACTTCCTTTTTTTAAAGGCCAGTACAATATGAAAATAAAACAACCACTAAATATTCTAAATGTTTTCTTAAAAGAATCATTTTACATTGGACATTCATACACCCATATCAGGAAAGAGGTTACAACAGCATAAATGACACAGGAATGTAACTAAGGCCATCTGTCTAGTGCTCAAAGGCTTGTCTAACCATTGCAGTATGACAGCAAAATACAATACTTCCTCTACTTACCAGTAGAGAAAGTAAAAATAAGTGGGTAGGGGGAGGGGACATGAGTGGTTTCATATCAGGCAATAGCTGGATATCATATTACTTTTTTATATTCCTGCATTGCTGAAGTGTAATCTCAAAAAATTAATTTTGTATAGTAATGTATGGACTTGAAGATCGTGTGTGCTTGTAATTTTTATATACACTTTCAGGGTAATTTCTCGTGAATAGCAGACCAAATGTTGTGATAATTTAAACTAATAACCAGATTGAAACCATCTAGTTTGCAAACCAGGTCAAGAATAATGTCACTGGTTATACTTCTAGAAGCAATCGCAGCTTTCCAGCTGAATAACTGAGCAATAAAGATAAGCAATAAATTTAACAATGTCTGCAACTTGGTGAAATGCCTTATAGAGGATTTTGGACAGGAGTTCAGAAATTTGAATTGAACAGAATAAAACAAGTGCAATAAAACTGCTGGCCTTTAAGTTGCAACATTTATATTGAGAATAAGCTTAGTTGATTTTTATGTATCCTAACTTCCAAAAATGACTGGCTATTATAAAAATGACTGTGTTTGGATTTCGGAATCTCTGCAGTGAATGAACGCACAAGGAACTTACCAGATCTGTGATTTTATAGCCTATCCTAGTCATGTGAATGCATGCTCTGTGCACTGTCTAGTACACCTGGGTGGGGGAGTTCCATTTTAAAACTATGTGTCACTTCTTTGGAGAGTTCAAATGCTACTCCAATTTCTTAATTTTTTTTATTCCTCAATTAGAATATGTCTTTTGTCACCAGATTTAGTGATCCCATTATCCTAAATTTATTAACTAATGTCTAACAATATCTCTACTTGGAACTGGAATACCAGGAAATGTTTCGTGTATTTGTCTACACCATTTGGCTTTTACATAAAATTGTTTTGGGAGGTGTTTCAGTGGACTAATAACAAGACAAGGGCAGCAACAACAATAGGAGGTTCATTTGCTGCTGGTGAGCTAGTGCAACATGCAGTGGTCACTGCAGTCAAGTGAATCACGCATACACCATCGTGGCTAGGTTACAAAACAATCACTAATTTCAAAATAATACTGATAAATTATTAGGATTTCTTGCCACATAAAGATAATGTGTAATAGGATTTATGCAAACTGCTAAAAAAATTAATAAAACAAAAATATTAAATGCAACAGTCTCCTCAGGTCAGAGTATACTGATGACCTACAAGGCTGAATGCATCCTGTTCAGTAATCGAACCTGTCTCTTCTTGTTATATCTTCAGCTATGTACTAACACCAAAGTCTTGAAATGGAAGAGATAAAACATCTTATTTAATTCTGCTGAGGTGAAAATAAGTGCTTATGTTAATTAGGAGTTTAGTATGAATGTCATCATTCGATATCAATATCAATACTTGCAGTTAGTTTTCTGGCATTTCATGAAGGTAGATAGGGATATCAGTATTTCTACAGTAAATTAAATTATTCTTAGACTTTTATTGATAGCACTCTTGGGATTTCTAGTAAATTTGTTATAGTGCCCAGCCACGGTTTGCAGTGCTAGGGCAGGCTTCTACAGTAAGCGTGAAATTTGTCTTCCTGGATTATGTTGTCAACTCTCTTCATTGCAAACATGTTGCCTCAAATTCTTTTTTGTGTTCTGTGAGCAATTTATCAACACTATCACTCTGTCATGCCCAGAGTCCCTGAAGTTTATACACCATCCTATGTAATTTAACCTAATAACCTGCCGTAATCCTTTGAGGAAATATGTGCAATCACCTTGGCAATTGTGCCTGGTTTTGCATTCTTGAGATGCGAAAATTAAATCCAAAAGCTTTGGATACCATGTGCTCATATTTAACACATGTTTTCTCCTTACCAACTAAGGATTGCAGTATTTTTGTAATATATAGTATACACTACCAATCAGAAGTTTCCAGAAACTCAGAGTAGAAGTTAATACTGCTGTAATTTAAACAAAATGATAGAATAATAAACATTAAGAAGCAGAAAACCTGGACATGGTGCACTGTCTCATCAAAGTTTATTGTGATAATAACAATCATTTTTATTTTGCTCCAACAGATTTATTCCAAGAAATAAATAGCAGGTTATACCTTTTTCTGTGGCCTGGACTATTTCTGAGATATATTATTGGTTTAAATTTTTAATACTTTTCACTTTTTAAAGGTGCTATCAACATTTGTATTTTTTGTTCTGCAATTCTAACACCTGAATGCATTCACACATTTCATTGTATTTTTACTTTCTCTACTGGTAAGTAGAGGAAGTATTGTATTCCATCCAATCCATCTGAATCAAAAAAAAAAAAAAAAAAAAACATTTTTAGAAGGTCCATGTGTGTGTCTGTCAGCCTGTGGACAGCATAACTCAAAAAAGAAAAGTTGGTTAAAAACCAAAGTTGGTATTTAAGTTCAGTGTCTTTTAAGGATGTGACCTGAAGATTTTGAATAAAATAGCTCCACTCTAAGCTATCCTTTACATGGAAAATTTTTCAAAAATTTTGATTTTCTTAAAAATGGCTCTAAAGATTGTGATTAAAATGCCATATATTTAAGATATTTTTATGACAAATGAAATGTATATTTTAAATTTTCTAGCTATAGCCTATGTAGTCCTGTTTACTCTGGATGACTTTTGAATAACCCATAAACCGTAGGAGATAGACAAAATGGTGAAATGCAACATCGTTGTTCATTTTTTTATATGTTAAGTGTGTAAAGAGAGTGGGATTTCAAAGCTAAAACGATTTGACTATCGCTCAAAGCCTACTGTATTCTAATATTCATTCCCCTTGCACCTACAAGAAAGTAAGCAAAAAGATGATTTCTGGAAATGTTTATCTCAAGTAACGCGAGGAAGATATGGGAATAAGAGTTTATAAGAACAGTTAGTACAAGAGTAGAGAAAGTCATGTGAGTGCAACACATCAGATTTTTTCTTTTATTTACTTCTTTTTGTCCCCTGATTTTCTCATATCAAAATATTTAATTATGCTACTATATTCTAACATATATTTCTTTCTGAAAACAGCAGCAGATTTTTAATTTGATCATAACTGCCATTAAGACAGCATCTATTCCATGGCTGAAAATATGCTGTTGGTGAAGTGTGGTTAGATATGCTAGAGTGTTAAAATGAATTTTACAAAGACATTGTAAGTGTTAATGCAGCCTAGTGCCTGCTTGCACACCATGAAGGCAAGGCTATATTGCCATATAAACAAACTTTTTACCCTCGGAACATATTGCCTGTCAGCAATGTGTTAACTCTTATACAGCAGTTTTTTAATCTTGGTGTTCTATGCATTAGATCACATACACATTCACACTCGTATTCATACTTCCAGGCTCAGGGAGTAATTTTGGCTAGAGAAAAATTCCCAGCCCTCAGCTAGGAAACAAACCCAGTACCCCTCGCACAAAGAAGCTTTATTGTTTATAATAATGAGCAAATGCTCATCAGTTTATGGTTTAGTATATAAATATAACTCAATATGGAAGTTAATGTAATGATTAGACATTTAAAAATTAATTTGAAGAAATATAAATAAGTGCACCTCTGCATCTCCAGTTTAAAACTTCAATCTCCATTTATTGTTTTAGTGAGTAATATGCTTTCTCCATCGGTAGTGTTTTTACCTATCCACAGAATTGATCAGTATTTCTTAATTCTCTAAGTTTTTGAGGTAATCTGTTAAATTCTTAAATGTCATGTACTGTGGACATGTTTTGTTCCCCAAGAACTTTTAGCCTATGCATTGGGAGGGGGGTTAGGGGTTAATCATATTTTGCGTCATATTTCCTATTCAGTAGCTGTGTTGGATACCTATGTTGCACGTATGTATGGAAGTCTGCAATTGAAATCCTGCAGAACTAACCTCTCTGAATGAGATTTTTTTTCTTCTTTTTTTCCAGGTTTTCCTCAGTCCTCATAATTGGCAAATGGCGTGAGGTACCCTAAACTTAGGTTAAAACATTGCCATATGCAGTAAGAACAGCTGTTAAAACACTACTAAAAATATAGCTATATGATCAATCCGATTGTATCTTTTCTATCCTCTCGGAACACAGTTACTGATTAGGAAATATGTAGCAAAACATTAACCCCCTCCCACTCCCAACACATAGGCTAAAAGTTCTTGGGGAACAAAAAATGTCCACAGTACATGGCAATTTAAGGATTTAACAAATTACCTCAAAATCTCGGAGAATTAAGAAGTACTGATCAATTCTGTGGATAGGTAAAAACACTACTGATGGGGAAAGCATACTACTCACTAAAACAATATATAGAGATTGAAGTTTTAAACACAGAGATGCAGAGATGCACTTATTTATATTTCTTCAAATTAATTTTTAAATGTCTAATCATTACATTAACTTCCATATTGGTTTATATTTATATTGTAAACCACAGGGTTCTGCCCAGCATTTTATACTCTCTAAATAGGAACACAAAAGTGTACTTGTGTGACACAGGGAACAAGAATCTGAAACCCAAACTGCTTCCATTGATGGGGAAATAATTATACACCTAGTTGTGTATAACACTCTACAACAAACTTTTTTTTTTTTTTTTTTTTTTTTTTTTTTTCATAAAACAAGAATAGCTAGGGAAATCAATTTCTACCCTTTAAATTGTGCTCTGATATTCTCATCTCCCCATCCTCAGCATTACAATCACTTTGTAACAAAATAGTGGGACATGATGAAGGCGTTGTTGGGCTGGAATACTTGCCTGGTTTGTGCCATATTCTCATGGTGATGAAATGTTCCTCTAAAAACCTTAAGTTGTGATATTATTTCTTAGATCCAGGTTTAACTCAACACTGTTATACATTAATGACATTAAACTACTGCATCAAAGTCCAGTGCTGCCTTTGTTGGAGAATCGGTGAGAGGTAAAAGGTTTAAAATTAAGAAGAATTAGTAACCAATGTAAAGACTGCCACTTATTAGGGAAGGAAATAGTTACAATCAGACTTTCGAAACTAAATAACCTCTGGTGTAAAACAATGCAAAAAAGATGGTTTTGAGAAAATGACATTAACATTTGAATGTATAAATTCACATCTCAGTATTTAAGTAGTAGATGCTAAGTAAAATCATTAATTTAAGAAAAAAGGAAACAGAAAGATCTTTGAGCCTTGTGAAAGGGGTTGTAATACAGTAAATAAATGCTAATTTTGAAATCATGTGAGGTGAATATTTGACAGCTTATTGGTTCTAGCTGATTGGAAAGTTTTATTTGTAAAAATAATTTTCAGAAGTGATTTATTTGTGTACTAAAGTGGCATTACCATGTGGTTTATAAGTCAGCACTCAAATGAACCTATCATTCATCTTAAACACATTATTTGCACTGTAACATTGAATATATCTGATATCTTTTTCACTGACATAATTTTCTCTGCCCACATTGTCATGGAATATGTGGCAAAACAAAGGACATATTACCCATCATTTGCTGTTTAATTTTCCATTAGCAATGATGAATTTATTTATCATATAATAGTTTGACACTTGTAAATTCAGTTGTGCAATTTTCTCGCAACAGAAAAGGCAATTATCATGGAACATTATTTCTGTGCGTGCAAAGTAGGATGTCAGATTGAACCAAGTTGCCTCATGCAAAGAACAGTACAAGGAGAGATTTAACAGCAAAGCAATGTTAACTGTCTCGTTGGCAAGTTCCATTGTACAGGATCAGTTCTGCATCAGTGAAAGGAAACACAGGAATCAGGGACTGCTAATCCAACTGCCTAAGGATAATGTATGAAGAATGTCACTAAAACTTAATATTTTAGCAGATGTTACACAAGACAATGGTGTATTCATTATGGTATTAAAAGTTTTTATTATTATTATATATTATCAATCACTTTGCACTCACCATCACTTTAAAATGTTGAAAATATTGCAACGTTTTTGAGGTCTTTCGACCTAATCCTCAGTCGTTAGGTCACTGAAGCTCTGTTCCTCCTGCTCCCTCTCTCTGTTGTGATGGTGATATTGCCATCTGGTGTTAGGAGTCAAAGCTTTGATACTTTATTAAATGCTGGGATTTTGAAATTAATTTTGTTATCGTTGTTTTTGATGATTATTTTTTCTTAAATGTTGAATTCTATTGATGAAGTAAGGATTTTACAATTTTATATTTTGGCCAATGCAGTGATTTTCTATCCAGAAGAAAAGTCGTGTCACACCATTTCTGGATAGTAAATCACAACATTGGCCATAACATAAAATTGTTAAAATCACTTACCTCATCAATAGAATTTGGCATTTGGGAAAAAGCATACATCAAAAACAGTGATAACATAATCAATTTTGAAATCCCAGCATTGAACAAAGTGTTAAAACTTTGCATCCTTAACACTAAATGGCAACAGGACTGAAGCAGTGGAGAGAGAGAGAGAGCAGGAGGAAGATAACGTCATTCACCCAATGGCTGAAGATGAGGTCAAATTATCTTGAAAACATTATAGTATTTTCAGCATTTTGAACTAAAGTTGAGTGTAAAAACGTGGCTCATAAAATCAAACATGAAGAATACTTTACTGTTATGCTTCTAGTTTTAATATTTAAGAGAACTGAAAGTTAAGTGAAATAAAGATCATATTATCTCTAACCGATTCACCTCCTAACATGAGAATATCAATAATAGCACACAGATTTGTATTCTCCCCCCCTATCAGCTTATACACAAGATATTCTAAGATTGAACTGTGCGCTGAAGTTTCATTCACCTTTGTGGTGTCCTTGTATTTAGATATGTGCACACAAAGCAAGCAGCTGACCGTTTTCTACAGTTGTAATCCCTGCTTTTAAACTGCATGTTCTGTAACATGGTATGAAATCATGACATCCTCTGCAACTAGTGAAGGGGAGTTAGTCTGGCATTATTTGTTGGTGTCATAGTGAATTATTCTCACTATATTTCCTTAAAAATACAAATCAAAATGGCAATAACAGGGTACTATGAGAATTAATTTCGGTATGTATGGAAAGTAAAAACGTTGTGCATTAGATTATATAAAATGACTAAATGTGCTCATTGCAGTATATACTGAAAGGAATCTGAATTTATATACAAATAAATTTTCTCAGAAACAAATTTTAAATCTGTTATCATGAATGTATAGTTTTTAACAATCAGAAATATGATTTGAAATAATATTGTTAACATGTTGCAGATAGTGTTTTCCTTTTTTGAATTTTATTTTAATTTTTCAATTACAATTATCTGCACTTTATTTTACAATTTGGATCCATAAGGCCTTGTCATATAGTTAGATGATGCCAAAGGTATCCAGATTTTTCTAAATGATGTGTGTTCCATGAACGCTAATGATTGGTTCTAAATTCATTATGTGCAATATTTGTTGCTATGGTTACATGATAAAGCAGTTATTAGCTTTAGTTCTGTATTTTTCAAGTGCTGCATGTGCTAATCTTACTGCTTGGCAGTTTTTGTTCTGTAAACTTTTGTTTCTCAGATTCAGCTTAATACCTAGGAAGTTATCAGTGCAGTTTAAAACACTGAATAAAACCTATACTAAAGCTATGAAATGGCAGCTTGATAAGACGGCATACAGATGTACTTTTTTCAAATAAATCTGATTAATTTTTATAAGGAGTATTGCATTTTTTATTTCATATAATTAGAAACTATTCATTTTGGGTTTAAGTTCTCTAGAACATGCACCCAATTAATTTAATTCATTATTAATCCTAAGGAATCAGACATGTTGATTTTAATTTTCAGTGATTTTGGTTTTAAGGTATATCAGAACAACAATTCTGTTTTTTTTTGTTTTTTTTTAATCATGCATCTGTCCATAATAGGCTCTAGCAAAATCAGTCTTTTTGTTAATGGTACATAAATTCCATACAACATATTGTCTTTTAGGGTAATCATGTTTATACATGTTGAATATAAAATGGAAGCTTTTCACAATAGAAGTGTGCACAGGCTTGGGCTTGAAACTAAAGACGAAGAAAAGTTAATTTATCACACTTAACATAGCATTTATTTGTCATATTATATAACTTAAACATGTGGTATTTCCATGTATAATGATTGTTCTAGCATACACAAACCGTGCATAGGCAAACTTTGAAATGTAGAATCAGAACTGAAAATTCTACCTTTCATACTTTATTTTATTGAAATCATTAGCACCATTTCTAAGAAAATCAAATTTAGCATAAACTTTATCATTCAAAGGGAAAACAAATTAATTGATCAAATTTTCTGCTTGGCGATGTTGAGATGCCTGGAAAGCATAATTATTGCAGCATACACCTATCCATCACTTAAAGAGAGTCCATAAATAACCACTCTTATTTTGATTACCCTTTGCAATAGTAATAAATAATTGTTTGCTTCAGAAATTTCAAATAATAGCATAACAGCTGCAAGCTCTGTCTCTCCCCATCTGTCCACACCCAGAATATCTTGGACAGAGTGCAATAATATGGACAGCATGTTAAGGGGACCAGGTAGCGATTCGTACACAATGTCAGTATTTCAGAACGTAACTTTAGTTGAGGATATATAAACTTCTGCTCAGATCAAAATTTAATTTGGGATGAATATTTACTGATTCATTGTGATTACATTGATATAGAGCACATCAAAACAATTATTTAAAATGGGCAGTAATAAGGCAAAAACTGATAACATGTTTTTGAAAAAAATATAATATAGTACTAACTGTGCAAATTCCTCCTACAACATTCAAGCATATGTGTTGAAACTTTTGTAGTGCACTAGGCAATGTGTATTTATAATTTGTAACCTAAATTTACTTAAATATTTCTGGCTATATTCAAAAGAAAAAATATTTAACTTTTGTAAAAAAAAAAAAAAAAGTAAATGTTCTTTACACAAACATTTATTTTTTAAATTTTATGTTTTGGATTTTTTCAATAATAATGGATTGTGTTTGTAGAATACATGCTTCTGGAACTACTGTAAAACTTTCATTCAAATAGGTTCAGTAGTTTTGAAAAAAAAAATGCACCTGAGTTTGGAAAATATCAAGTTACAAGAAAACTACATTTAAAGAAAAGTGTGTTATCTCTATTTAAATGGGGTAATTTAAAGCCTTAAATGTGCTGGTACCCTTACAATATATATATCATTTTGAAGAGGAAGGTTTCTAATTTTTTTAAAGATGAAAACCAAAAAATTGATTTTTTGAGCCCAAATCACTACCTGGTCCCCTTAATATGCCAATTATTACATGATTCCAGGATCTGTTTTTGTAAAGTTACTTCTCAATTGGTCCCAAGAATCTCGAGTGTCTTCCCCACAGCAGGGGGAAGATCTCGTGCAGGCACCAGAAATTGAATTCTGGAACTAGGCACTATCTAGTCATCCTTAAGCAGTTTTGATAATATTTTATGGTGCTGAGGTTTTTCACATTGCCGTAAGCTGCTCCAAATGCCTTATGTATGTCTGCAGATTCCATATTTGTATACTAATGCATTCTAATACCATGAAATTAAATAAAATAGATACTGCCATGGTAATGTGAGCAATTTGCATTTGGGAGGTCCCAGTTTCAAACCTCTGGGGCCAACCAACCAGAGTGAAGATTTTTACACTGCTTTGCTCAGTTGCTAAAGAATTGTGGGTTGGATAATCTGATCCACAAATTTTCCTTTCATCACATTTCATTTCCTCCTTCACCACTGTACAGGCATTGGGCTGATCACCCTTCCTGGGTTTAACATGATCCAAAATTTGTTTGTACAACATTTGTAAGTCCTACAAAAAGAAGGGTTAAGGAATAAACATTTCACAGAAGATATTTTGCGACCCTTAAACTAACTTAAATTAAATTAAGGAAAAATTGAAGCTATTAACAGTGAAGCAACAAGATTCTAAAGTAAGAACAAATTAGAAACTAAAAACTTCACTTATCTTAGTAATGTTGATATTCTTTTTCTCTTTTGCTAACCCAGGGGTTTCAAGCTATGTCCAGCTCATTCTCAAAGCCATATAAACAAACTCGTTGCCAAGCTACAATCTTTTATTTTTTCTGAAAAACAATTATTCTTATTCAATTTTTAATTTACCTATCTCTGAAAACAAAAATCTGTGTGATTCTACTCTTACCGTTCAGCATCTGCTCACTGTTTGCCCAAGATACACTCACCATCGACTTCAGTATGGAGTTCCTGAGAACCTTCAGCTAGCTTTGGGTGATCAACAATATCACAAGAAAATCATCAAGTTCATCAAAGCATGCAAAGTTAATATTTAAATTCATTGTAAACTTCATGATGTTTCCTCCTTTTTTTCCTCAATGTTTAGTCGCGATATGACTTTTATGTTGAAGCGACTTCAAATAATAAATTAAAAAAAAAAAAAAAAAATCTTAGTAATGTTGATATTCTTTTTCTCAACATTACTAAGATTTTTGTTTTCAGAGATTGGTAAATTAAAAATTGAATAAGAATAATTGTTTTTCAGAAAAAATAAAAGATTGTAGCTTGGCAACGAGTTTGTTTATATGGCTTTGAGAATGAGCTGGACATAGCTTGAAACCCCTGGGTTAGCAAAAGAGAAAAAGAATATCAACATTACTAAGATAAGAAGTTTTTAGTTTCTAATTTGTTCTTACTTTAGTAACTTAAATTGTTTCTGATTTCCATGATAACAAGGACAACCGAAACAAAGGCAGCCATAATGTGAGTAATGAGCTCTGTCTTTTACGTTCATTATGAAGTATTTCTTTACACTCCTTTATAAAGTAAAACTGTTTATTTTGAGGTCCTCTTAGAAAATTAGGAATAATTATTCTGATACATCCCTGTATAGATTAATAGTGTAATACATGAGCTGCTTGTCTGCAGAGTAAAAGAATGCCAATACAAGGCAATTATGTTGAAGTAGAATCCATTTTTATTTTATTAACAATAATACTAAAATAAATGGTGCAGTTATTCAATGTTAATAATCAGTCAACCAGTTTAAAAACACATTTTTGTTGCACTTATTACTAAGGGCACTGTTTTATGGTGAATAAAAATTGTGAATGTCAGTATAAAAAGAAAACTTAAAGCAGGATAAAAGCAGTGAATAAAATATCAAATATTACTGTTATAATTTACATTTCAAATGTTATGTGTAACATGTTCATTGAAATAACAAGTAAGCATGGTTTCTTAGTTCCCTGCTGTAATATTGGTTCTTTCATCTGACAAAATATTGTATATTGAAAGAGCTCCTTCACAATCACTGTTACAAATTGAAATATAGCTACATAGACTGTGGTGCTTAGCATCCCATTCTACATTGGGCATAAAAGACAGCTTAATTTTGCTCATAGGTCTCTCTGTCAAGCTTAATTGTTACATGCCGTAAATCTATGACACAGGACCACCTGCTTTACTTCCCTTCTGAAGGAAGCCATGCTAAGGATTTTTACGTCCACAAAAATTCATCGCCCTCCGTGGGGTTTGAACCCATGACCTAGGAAACCAGAGGCTAGCATGTTACCCCTAGACCACAGAGGATGACATTTGTTGCCATGGAAACTTTCAAGTGCACATGTGCACCTAGCTTTCAGAAAGGACTTGTTTTAATGTAACTGTACAATCACGCACTTTGGCTCTGCAGAGCATCAATACACGAAACAAACTCAGCGTTAAACTCCTGCCATTGTTGACATTAAACTTGCACTCCCTGCTGTCTGCTGCAGCCTTCCATAAAATCCACATGAACTTATCATTCCAATCTAAGCTATGTGTGTTTGCGGAGCACTGAAAAACCATTATAGGGGAGAGGGGTGTTGTCTCCGGCACTTTGCTCCATGGTGGTGCTATAGAATGGAAAGTATATTATTGTATACATTCATTGAACGCTCACATACACCAATGGTTATCTGTCAACCTACATTCCCTGCTGCACTAAATACCTTTCCTGCTTATTGTTAACATAGTTGCATTTCTTCCGGCCATATGGAGATTGAACTCTTGACCTGCATCTGGCTTTCTATGTAAAAAGTGAAACAAATTCTGTTTTATCCTGAAATAAATCTTTTAATGTTAGTTTCACAGAAACATTGCAATGAAATATTAATTTCATGTTAAATTGTAAATAAATGATTTTGCGAGTAAATATTGCAATAAAGGATTAATTTCATGATAAATTTTAAATACTCATTTTATGAGTTGCATTAAAATTCACATTTAATTGCGAGAGTAAATGTTGATAATTATGCAGACAATTGAATAAAATTGATTTGGAAACCTTTTTATTGCATATTAACATATCTTGTGTCATTGCAGTCCACCAAAAAATTGCGTCCCTGCTTATAACTTGTGCAAACAGTATCCCCCACACACATCTAGCAATTGACTGGTGGCATTGTGGCTGTCTGGCTCCTGGTTAATCTGATCATATAGTCAGTTGCGACAATGATCCCAAAATAATTTTGCATAAATTTATCATTAAACAGAGTAAAAACATTTTTTTAAACAGGATAATTCAGTAATGTCATTACCAGTTCCACTGTATTCATTTTATTGTCCATAATACTAGTTTAAATTAACGAATACTAATTTATTAAAGTTAGCAGATAATTTTCATTCTTAACTATATCACATCAGGTTGTCAGCCCAAACAACTACTTTTTGCACTTCCCACAAATTTATTTTGATGTCTATTCTTTCAGTATGAGTGTCTTGGTAGGAACATGGAACAATGCTGGCCATTGCACTGTACATCATAAGTTTCAGTTTGAAACAAGATATACTGTTACCTCCCACCAGAGTGTTATGATCCTGAGTCGCATACATGTCCGTTAAAATCTCAGTCTGTTATATTTGAATGGTTAAATTGCAGTTTATTGTTACAATATGTTTTGGTATAGCAAGAGTAAACTTGTGAGCAATGACATAATGACATGTTAAAAATACATCATTGTTAGTAACAAATTAAGATGAGCACTCCATGCACTATAAAATTCCAAAGTATGCATGCCTTCATGCACTTTGTTTTGTTCATGTTTGTAGCAATATGTGAAGCAGATGTGACATACTGCTCAACTTTAAACTATTTGTAATGTTTTACAAAGAACACTACGATAGAAAATATTCAGAAATGAATAGCAGTGCTTACCTCTTGACAGTAGAATACATCATCAATCTAATAAAATCTTTCTTTTAATCCTCTGTGCAAAGTACACTTCCGGAAGCTTTAATTGGAGGCATATTAGCACCACAAACAGAAAACCGTCAAACGCTAAACAACTTGCAAGGTTCACACAATGTAAAGACTGTTTAGTGAATGATTCAAATTGTAGAGGTATCTAAATTGCTATTTACTATGAGGTGAAGTCAAATGAAAAGCTTAAAACTTTTTTTATTGAACAGAAGTGTGTCATTTTTACTTTCTCTACTGGTAAGTAAAGGAAGTATTGTATTCCACCCAAAAATTCGATGTCAAGATTTCACTTGAAATATATGTTTTCAGACCTCTTGAATCCAAAAAAAAAAAAAAAAAAGGCATTTTTAGAAAAAGGTCCATGTGTGTATGTCTGTCTGTCAGTCTGTGGACAGCTTAACTTAAAAATGAAAAGTCGGTTAAAAACCAAAGTTGGTATTTAAGTTTAATATCTTTCAAGGGTGCGACATGAAGATTTTGAAGAAAATAACCCCACCCTAAACTAACCTTTACATGGAAAATTTTGATTTTCTTGAAAATAGCTCTTAATAATTTTGATTAAAATGCCATATGTTTAAGATATTTTTATGACAAATAAAATGTATATTTTTAATTTTCTGGCTATAGCGTATGTAGTCCTGTTTATTCTGGATGACTTTTGAATAACTTGTAAACCGTAAGATATAGACAAGATCTTACTGTACAAAAATTGTAGATGTCGCTAAAACACACAATTTATGCTTGAATACATTTTTGGGCCGAGTGAACCATTTCAGAGATATTCGTTATTATTTGTGTCAGTTTCGGAAAACTTAAAACTGTGAAATGGAACATCATTGTTCATTTTTTATATGTTAAGTGTGCAAAGAGAGCGGTATCTCAAAGCTTTAAAACATTTTACTATCGTTCAAAGTCTACTGTATTCTATAATTTTTGCAAATGTTTATCTCAACTAACATGAAGGAGATATAGGAATAAGAGTTTGTAAGAATGGTTAATACAAGAGTAGAGAAAGTCATGTGAGTGTAACACATCAGATTTTTCGACATAGTATTGTCCAGCACATAGGAAGTGCATGGATTCCTTTGAAAAAAAGATTCTTGCGGTCGTGTGCAGCCACTCATGCACAGCCTCAAGTACCTCTTCATCTGAACAAAATTTATTTCCTCCAATTGCCTCTTTGAGAGATCCAAACATGTGGAATCACTTGGTGTGAGGTCTGGTGGATGTTGCCATGGCACCTATCTTGCAGACACTTTGCAAAACTTAAGCACATCATAAATGATGTGATGTGCTGAACCATAACTAATGTTCAGAAATACAGCTATTTCATCAACTATCACATAACAATTCTCCATTACAGTGGCTGCAGTAGACTCCGGTATAACGTGGTATGTTCAGAGCATGTAATAGAATCCATACCATTTCCAAAGTTTCTACTCCACTCATACACTTGCTGCAATGATAAACATGCTGGGCCTTCACTTTGAAATGATTTCAATAGATTTCACTGCACAGAAAACTTAAGGCCATTCTTCCTTGGTACATGTTGCAAGCAGAGTAGTCATTTTGAACCACAATTGTGCCATGTTCATTTGCCTGTAGTATTCTACCACCTGCTGGACATTCTTTACATCATTGGCAACAGTACTGCCAACATACAGAACAATGTCACTTTTGAGGTTTTCATTTGACTCTCCCATGGAAAATGGGGGGGATACAGAGAAGAAGTATTTACAGCCTTTCTGAAAGTTTGACTTACAGGATTGATCCTAAGCTTGACTGCAGTGTCAGATTTTTCTATTCTAGCTTACCTCCCTGATATAATGCTTTTGACCCAAATTATTTGTCAGCAGTTTACTTGAACCCTCTATATTACCTTTCTACCATTCTCAAAATACCCAATCTAAAAGTCAATGTATAAAGGGTTGTCAGTTAACTTTTGTAAAAGTTGACTTCCATCCAGGAAAGGCTCCTTTTTTAATCCTGATGCTAAAATAAGAGGCATGATTATTAAAAAACTTAGAAGTCCACTCAGAACCACTAAAAATGTATTTAAACTGAATATAATGTGATTAAGCTAAAACATCTTTATATATACATTATGCATGTTTTTATCCCCAAAAAGGGCCAAAACTTGTAAATTTGAATGGCACCAGAAGATAATGAAATGGATAAGTACTAAGTTTGAGCAGTGTCTTATGCTCCTGTAAAGACATGTATTTGCATGGAATTCCTGTTTACTGTAATTACTATTTGTGACATGATTTTGATTCTCAAAGAGCTTGGAGAGTGCAGATATTTTTCGTGCAGTAAAAATCCTTAGCAATTGCTACTGGAGTTTGCAGCTACAGATTGTTCCATTTGCTCATGGTTTCTGATTTCTACTTTAAAATAATGTTAACAGAATAGCATTTGTAATGAGCATACTTTATTGCTTAATTGGTACTAGTCTTTCTAGGTATGCCGCACAAGTATAATGTTAAACTTCAATAGTGCTTTATGGTAACAGCCTGGAGTTTATGGCCCTGCTGTGGACATGGACAATAATTGAATCTTTTCTCTGTTTGTTGGGAGGTTGTAATTGCACATTATGAATACACCTGTGCTTCTCTAAACTCCAATTTCCTGTCACTGTCTACATAAGAACTTCTTTGGTAATTAGAACTCTTTTTATAATTTGGAATTGTAACACCAATTAAATTACTAAAAGATCAGTTTTACCCGAACATGTTTCAATGCTTGTTCACTTTGTTAGTATTCTCCAAGTAATGTGGATCTTTACCAGTGATCTTGAAAGAAGTTGACTTTGATATGATTGGTGCTTGGATAATGAATTTCCAGAGGTTCTGTTTGACAGTAGAGCAAAATTCAGTATAGTCTCTTGGTTTTCTAAAGTGTGGATTTTCATCCCAAACATCTAATTCTGTCTCCATATATCAGGCCAATCAATGATAATTGATTATTCTAACACTCAAACTGTGCCAGAGCTGGGAATTGAACCATGTATCTTATGCTTCATGTGCAGCAGCTCTTAAAGCCCAAGACTTGAGTACTTACAATTGTAAGTTGGCATTGCAGTCTCGACAAATTTACCTTGTGGTCTACCATTAAAATGTGAATCATTTAAGAGCAGCCAGGCATAGAGTGGGAGATCCATGGTTCAAATCCTAGCTGGCATTGAATTTTTACTTCTGATTCTACCTTTCAAAACCTAATTGTGTTTTTCTCCCAAACATCTAAACCAAGACAGCATACAAAATTAGTATTTACCTCAACACAGTACCCTCTGGAAATACACAGCACAAGGACCATTGTATGGAGCCAGTTGTTTAAAAAACCAGGAAAGATGCTGCATCAGTTGGAGAATGCTAATGATGGGATGGACAAGTCTCAAAATACTTAATGTAAAACTTATCTTTTAGTATTACAATTCCAACTCAAAAAAGAAATCTAATTCAAACATATCACAGTTTCTAACTTCTGTACACAAATTTGGTTGGTTTTTCATGTTCTGCAGCATTCTTTATGGTTGTTTTAGTGCTCCTTCACTTACATACAACGTTGTGTGTATATTTCGAGTGTCATCACAAAATATTGAATAATAAATACTAGTCCGGGAAAAATTGCTAGTGGTTGGCTGTATGAGTTCAGTAGACAACAAGGTGTGTGTGTATTCAGGAACAACTGTGCATCCCTAGAATTACAACTTGATGAAAGACTGTAACACCACTACCCATGTGACCAACAATCCTGTCGTTCAATCTTTCTAAATGTTATTAAATCTTCTTCTTACTAAGGCACTACAACTTTACAAAAGTTTGGCCTTCTCAGCAATTTGTTTCCAGACTTCTCTATTTTGTATGCAAGCAGGCCAGTTTTTTATTTTGATATGCTTAATGTCATCAGGTGCATCATCTAACCATCTATTTTTCGGACGTCCCCTTAATCTTGGTTTCATTGGGGTCCATTTATATATTCTTTTAACCATTCTTATCATCCAGAGTCCGATTTATGTGTCCAAACTAACTAATATGCATAATGGGTTAGCTTGAAGTCACCCTCATGTAAGAACAGCCTAAGTGATTCCTGTGAAGCTTGGTATACAATATACTGCAGGTGCCACTTGGATAATACAGTATATAGAATTTTAATTTATAGTCTAAATTTTCGTTGCCACAGTTGTTCATTGTAACGTCCTAAGAATTAGTTAGGTTAAATTGTGCATTTCAAAGACATTGCAGTGTTTAGGGATCTGGTATGTGTTGGTGCTATTTGCTGGTAAGCTGAGGAGGGAGGTGATCCTGTTGGTAGGGATGCCAGCAAAGTAACCCAGCTATTCTCAAACATAAGCCTTTGTAAATTTTGGGTCACCCTATTGACAGTGCACAAAAGAAACCAGTGACAGCTGGCTTGGGTGACTGCTAATGTACCATATCCATGAAGAGGAGGGCTGCAATGCCTTGGAAACAATTTAATCCCACTGATTGTTAAGACATGGGTTAACAGTAAAACACTTAAATAATATATATTTAATTACATTCATTATAAATGAACAGTAATAGGAAGCAAAATCACAAAGCTTTGTGTTGCATTCTCAGAAGATGTTGAACTTTATACCGAGTTTGGTATTTAACCGACTTTCTGTTTTTTTAGTTATGCTGTTGACACAGCATAACTAAAAAAGAATTTTATTCAGGGGACCTCAAAACATGTATTTGCAGTGAAATATCAATATTTAATTTTGGGTGGAACACAATACTTCCCTTACTACACATAGTAGAGAAAGTAAAAAGCTGTCACATGAACTTACAAATTGACACGTAGTATTTGCTTGTGGTGCTCAAAGGCTGGCCACGTTAGTTTCTTTACCTCCTCTCTGGATATCTGACCTTTCCTTCCCAGCCTGTCTGTTACAGTAAGGTCAATAGGGAATAAACCATGATTCATGCTCACCACATTTCACTTTATTATGAGATATGTGTATCAGTTGTCCTCACAGTAGCAACAGCATTAGCTTTTCTGTTGATTAGTCTTCTGTGGAAATATGGGAATCCTTTAGTGCTGTGGGTTATAAATGCAAATACAGTTTTCAATAGAAGGTAGTTGATGAAAGTGTTATTGCTGTATTTTAAAACATCACATTATATGTAAGTTGGATAGAGAGACAAAAGGAGAGACAGTGATTGAGAAATAATGCGACATTACGAGCAGAACTACAGGTACTATTAGCTATTGTCATAATTTTGATCAGGGTCAGAGAGCAAATGGGACAATTCATGTAAATCATGTAAATGAACCTGTTGACTTTCGCTGAGCATAAGGTGTCCAAGTGATAATCACACAAGATTATGAAGATGTGGAATTCATGGCAAAATTAATTTCAGAATATGAAAAGGGTGGTTTAACAATCAACCAGGAGAAAATAATATATATGTAACGGGAGAATTAATTAAGATTTAACATTGAACAAAAATATTATTAAAAACACAGGACTACAAATATTTAACTGTTACAATTTATGACGATGGTGGAATGGAAACAGAAATTTAAAATAGAAGCAGTTAGGGCAGTAAAGCAATATTCCTACTGACAGACATCACAAGCAAGCTAACAGCAGAATGTTTATGGTTCAGTAGTTAAGAAAATAATACAATGTGGCTCAGAAACTTTCAAATAAAAAGAAGAGAAGAAAGGAAATTGTTAGTAACAGAAAAGGGTTTTTGCAGAAGAGTAAATAAAACTTCTAGTATAAAAAGAATTAGAAATGATGTAATTCACAAACAAATGGCACAACACAAGGATATACAAAATTAAAGAATAACAACTTGTGAATCTTCAGATTGAATCCTCCAGATGGAAAAAGGAGGTAGATCCAAGAAGCTTGGAGATTGGGAATACAGAAGATGTAGGCATAAAGAAACTGTAATGACAATGACTCGCTGAGAGCAGAATGTTTTAGGTTTCACATATCTGGGATCATGTATTGAAAACTGGGTATGAAGAAAGATGGTTTTCTTTCCAGGAAGATAAAAGAAAACAGATGCTGATTTTGAAAACCAGATAGAGTAGCAGGTGTATTCTCTTCCCAAAATAAGAAACACATTTGAGGCAGTACCAAGCACATGGCCACGGTGAATGCTCTCATTGGTCTCTGACTGCAACACTCAGCCTTAGAGTAAAAAGTTTTAATGCACTAATAGATGGATGTAATGGTTCCATTGCAGCATACTATATTTTCACTATAATTTCAAATGGAAACCAATCAAGTTTAATGAAATTCATTGCATATTGATTGCATATGATGTGTATGTTTTGTGCAGAGTAATATAAAAGTGTGTTTTTTTCTTAGAGTGGATCCAGTATAACTGTTGAACAACTTATTTCATAGGCATGTAAATTTCCTTCTAAGGCAGATGTGGATGTATGTCTCATACTAGGAGGGAGGGGCTACTGTGACTTAATAGCTACCCCTCTGCTGACTTAATGCAATTCTTAATTTCAAAAAGCTGCAAATAATTGTTAAAATGCAAGTATGCATCAAGTGACAAAATCAAGTACTTTATTTGTTATTCATACAATAAATGTTTGGAACTCAAAATATCTCATGCTTATCAAATTGAAATAAAATGTTGCTTATAAATTTGCAGGAAAGTTGAACGAACAGTACTAAGTACTTAATTGGTCTTACAGTAAATAATATCTTGATTCAGCTGATGTTGTTGGCTTATTGAAGCCAAGGATACCATCCCATACTTTATGTATATTAAGGATTAATGACTTCATTGTCAGAAATCCAGCATTAGCTAACAACAACAACTTTATGTATATTTTCAGAAAATGTAAATTAATTCATTTATTAAAGCAGAGGGCCCTCAATGTTATTAAAGAGTCACTAGCTATATTGAAAAATAAGTATGGTGCACAAACTAATTTATTCTTATATATAGAAATTTGTTTGTTTTAGGTAAGGGCTATTTCGATATATATTTGCAGATTATAATTATTTTCACGTGGTGTTTTATGTAGTTGCCACTTTGTAAAGCTATTTGTATGGTTTACAATTTGTTATATATTTATATTCTTTTGTTGTTTAGTATGCTTTGTTTATGGCAGCCTCTAAGTGGGGGAAGCTGAATTTAGTAGTAAATTATATACAGCTTGTGTAAAACATCATGACACTCCATGTGCACAAGAGAGGAGAAATGAGAAGTGGGGGAGCAATGGACTAGAAGTAGTATCAGAACTCGGAGACATCACACCCACAACAGGTGGAACACTGACCCCCTTTTCTCTTATTATGCAAGTGGGATGGTCAGTGTTATTGTGTATGTTTGCTCCAGGACAGGCTGTCACGTTTTAACACTGAAATGTTTAAATGAAAGCTTACATGCTAGTAACTTACCTGTCTTCAGTAGCAGTGTTATTTCATTGTGACATCATCCCTCAAGTAACATTGGACTGTTTATTTCATATGTGTTTACACAGGAAAGTCGAGGGAAGGGCCAGATGATTCACATGGCATATTGCATCAAGTAATTCAAGCTATAAGATCGCTTAATACAGGTGATAAAGGTAATGAAAGGAGATCCAAGCTTGCTAACTGTCAGTGTTCAAAAACTAATGCACGAGTTGTACACAAGTTTACACAGTATGCTACAAAATATGAAATAGTGCATTCTTCCCTAAATATCCAAACATCTATTGTGGAATGCAAAAGGACAGAGATGGAGGTCACAGATAGAGTTGAGAATGCCCTTAGCAACTCAAGGCAAAGATAAAATGTAGAATACCAGCAAGTTGCAGTGAACAGTGGATTCAGTAATGGCTTGACAAACACATTTAAGATCAAGAAACACAAGACACAGTCACTTTAGATAGAAAAATCCAAAACAATCTTCAACAAATTCAGTATATGATAGATTCTCTTTAAGGAACGACAAGACAATAGACAATAAACCAGGTATTTACCAAGTCAATTTTGAGGATTACAACAAAGTTCATATAGGACCAATGACTACTGGTCATAGGACTAATAAATCTACAAACAAGTGGACAAATCTGCCAGAGAATCACACAACATCCCAAACAGTGTTACTTTTAAAAGCCATTGTCCAGCCCAAATAAAAGATTTTCATGTTGAAAAACAGCCATCATGTCAGGAATTTTGAAATCCCAAGGAAAGGGATTTGATCAGATATTTCTGTCAACTGATAACCAGAGACAAGAATGAGGCAGTCACAATCTAGGTAACAATTCAGAAAATGTTTCTAAGTTAGAATTCTAGTGAAATATGGTGCATATAAAAGTTCAACTCAGTTGGCAGTTGTTTCATTATTTTACTTTACCAATTTCCTTGTTATGAACCTTATGATTGGTAGTCGTGGAGCAATCCCAAAACAGCTTTTCAATTTCTGCCAGCAATTTTCATTCCACAAGTAGCTAGTATAGAAGTTGGCCTCTTGGTATTAAAAGATGCTGTACAAATTCTGAAAAATCATCTGTACATCACCTCTTAAAGTGTCTTTATATGAATTTGTATTCTTGTTATTATGAATGTTTATTTTTAATTATTTTTGTTTTACCCTGTTGTGTAACCAGTTTTATGTGTATCAACAACTTAATTTGTTATTGGTATTCTCTGTCATTTAGGCAATCTACACCGGTAGAGAGATTTATTAAATAAAGTAAGCTCTATTGGCGCTTCTGTATAGACCTTTTGTGTAAAGTTGTGGTGCTACAGTCCACAAAGGTCTGAGTGCATCTTATATATGGCAGACTTGGATATGGGGAAGTGATGTATTCCACTGCCTGTCACAGTGGGCACATTCTGTTGCTAGGAGTCAGCCCACAATGTCTGGTGCAATCACATGTCTGTATATATTTCCGATCCTATGTGGGTGAGCAAAGTGTTTAAGACCCAGATTCAAAAACAGAAGGTCTGTGATTCAAATCCCGATTGTCTTCCCGACTGAGGTCTGGAATGTTTTCTTCCTAAATTTCCTTTACTAATTATTTCGTTTTGTGCATCAACAGTGACCGTGTGTAGTAAGAACAGGTATCAAATACTGTAAAAACATTTTTTGCTCCTAGACAATGTTTCACCCATTCTTTGACAAGCTTCTTCTCAGACATATTGTCCAAAATGAAACTCTTCAAAGAATAGACAAAATATCAGTATGGAGGAAAAAATAGACTTAAGCAATACTGAATGACCAAGACAATTACATTTACACCCACTGTGGAAGCCTTCACATTCATTTGTATTCATTTTTTTCAGCCATCTAAATGTTCAAACACATGTATTGCATATATTGCAACCTTTTTGTTTTTAATTACTAATTATTTATTCAAGGCAGGGAGTTTTAAATTAGTACAGATGTAGTAAAA
The DNA here is from genome assembly GCA_030765045.1 of Tenodera sinensis. Taxonomy (NCBI): domain Eukaryota; kingdom Metazoa; phylum Arthropoda; class Insecta; order Mantodea; family Mantidae; genus Tenodera; species Tenodera sinensis. The sequence continues at coordinate 15,123,619 of CM060970.1, forward strand.
ATTGTAGAGTTAGAAATGTGATCCATGCTTGGAAGTATATATGTGCAATGAGGTAATTTGAAGATGTGTTTGACGAGTTTATTGCTCACTTATGTTCTATAAGAAGTATACGATGTATAAAACAAATAGTGTTATGTTTGAAATGTGGCTGTGGAGGATATATTATTTTCTTTTCCTTTGACAAATGTATGTGTATGTATATATAGCTACATAATACACTCTTAAAATGTTTGTTTTATGAATATTTATTCTAATGTTTGTGACCAACTGGCAGTATGGTTTTTATTCTCTCTTAATATTTTGTGTAAATAATGTTTTCCTGAAAGGATCCATTTATATATTTCATTTATAAAAGTGATAGATTATTTTTATTAGATGTGATTTTAGAGTTAATACTTACAATCTGTTGATTGTGCAATTGCGTTTTTTTATTGTTCTCTTAGATACTGATGTTAAACGAAGCATGATAAAATAATGCTTGATAATGTTTGAGCATTGTTTCTGTGAACACATCATGTTGTTTAATTTTAATGCACTCTTAGTCATAACATAATTTGGTAGAGAAGCCTTTTTATATGACAGTTTTCCAATAAGTGCTACTACTGCTGTAACTAGTTTTTTTATTGCACTGGTGTTCCGAACTAGTTGATTGGGGAGCATCTGTCGGACAATCGTACGCAGCTCTCTGTAATCTTGTCCGTGTTTCATGTTTTAGTGTGTGTTTTTTAAAATAGACCTAACGATTGATTAATTTTATCTACATATATATAAATATTATACAAAACGATATACGAATGGATGTGGACAGTTGACAAAGCAGTTCCCAACGTACCGAACTGATAGCTCTCTGTGATAGATTGTTTCTCTCTCTCTCTTTCTCCGTTACGATTTAGAGATGAAGGGGGACATAGTGTTAACTTTAAGAAGTCGCATGGTGCTGAAAGACATGTATATATAGCTGTAGTCAATTTGACACCAATTTTTCTAAATTTGTTTGTAGTGGTAATGTGTATATGCCAAGAGCTTTTTACAAGAAGGGAATCATTTAATGACAGTTTTTGTAAGAGTGAGATGTTTGGATTTGTGTATTTTTTTGGTATAATGTGCAGAAGTTTATTTTTCTGCACGGTATTAGAGAAACTGTACCATGATTTTTAGATATGTTTTGAAATGTGTGAAGACAATGGAAAACAACCGCATGCTTTGTTGTAAATTGAGAAGTATGGGAACTGCTTTGTCTTCTTCCAAAATACCAAGATCAGTTGGCGATTAATGTAGAATCTGAGAGAAAAACACTCACGCAGAGTTAAATCACTTATTTCATATTCGTTTTTCTTGTATTTCTTATTCATCATAAATTGTTCAGAACACTGGTGATTCCAGCATAAATAATATATCATTAATAGCGAGCCAGAGTAAATGAACTGTTAGAGACAGCAATCTTTTGCTCATCTGCTCACACAGTAGGGGTGTCCCGGCACAAAAATGCAAGTGTGCCATCTAAAATCTAATGTATAATTATATAGTGCCTTTCAAAAGTCACTTCAAACTTCAAGGCTTTATAAGTATTGTAATATTTGAGTTAGGTAAGAAATAAAAAGTTCACTCTGTTGATCAAATATCTTGGTTTGGTTCTTGTTTGTTTTCTTTTACATTTCATGGTTACCTTATTTTTTGAAGTGGGGGAAAGTTCCATTTACATGCTGCTTTAACATCTTAAGCCATATGGTAATTATTATTTATTTATGCCAACAAACTTACTGTTGGTGTTTTTGATGTGAGACTGCCTTTGTGGTTTACCAGGAGAAATACGAACTGGTTTGAGAATTTAATGCCATTCTGGCAGTTTGTCACAATAGCTCAGTGGTTAGAGCGTCCGCCCGGTAAGCGGAAGGTCTGTGGTTCAAATCCCAGTTGTGGCATTGAATTTTTAAGTTCCAGTTCTACCTCTCATCTTAAGTCATATTGACAAATTGGAACAACTGCTCATTGATAGTGATCAGAGGCAAGATTTTGTGTTGACAATTACCTTAAAAATTTGCATTAATAATTTTAATTAGAGTTGTTTTGTATTGGCAGTGGTATTCACTCGTTTACTATTTGTGTAACTTTGGGTTTGTTTATGTTAGGCTTTTTTAATGAACATTAAATTCACACACACTTACATGCTCACTCGCAGTTCTAGAATCTTGGGAGGACAGGAAATAATCCTGGCTGAAGAAAAATGCCCACCCTTTGGCCAGTAATCAAACCCAAGACCTCTGGATTTGGAAGCTGGCATGCTAACCACCAGACCAGAGAGACAGGTTGAATAAAGTATTGATGATTTGTAATTTGCAAATTTGTTCAAATATAGCTGGTTTCAATTTTACTATTAAAATAGTAGAAGTCATTTTCAATATCTAAGACAGGCTTGGTTCCACTTATGCGGTAATAATTTCTGCACTGTTATTAACTATTTTGTTTATATTAAACATATTTTGCATACAATAATTATTACAGCCACCTACTATGACAGACCGCCTCCGTAGCGCAGTTGGTACTTTCTTGCCTCTGATGCGGAGGAACCAGGTTCGATCCCCGGTACCAGCATGGGGATTTTTCCCCTACTGAGAGGTCTGGCATAGGGTGCAAGGAGGGCTTGGGACACTGACCCACCTCCAGCACTGCACTCAATCAATGATGCCTTTAGTGGGCAGAGGCGGGGGATGCAGCAGCTGGGCGGCAAGCCTTGGCCCTTCATGGGTTGTTGCGCTAGGGGCTACCTACTGTGATTGGGCAATTACATGATCTTCAAGTTTATAACCTTCCTTTATCTTATGTACTAATATTCTTATACTGCCTTACGATTACCTAACATACTAAATTGTTTGTCTTTCACAATAAATAAAGCAGTAAAGTTCCATTGTTATTTAGGCTTAAAATATTTTAAAACTATTTGATCAATATAAATTGTTTGATTTTAAACTCAATATTATGTTAAAACTTTGAAAGACGAAATCAATAGCTTATATTAAATAAAGTAATGAGAAACTTAAACACCTAAAAAGTGGAGTCATATTGTCCCTTTATATGTTTACAAATATGAGTATTCAGAAAGTACATTTTGAAATTGTAAATAAATACCTGTAAGATCACCAACGTTTGATTTATGCTTCTTATCAAAGTGATGTTTGTTACTGTAGTGCTTTATATTTGCAAATTGAGGTCTGCATATCAAACAGCAAACTTTCCTGTTTTTATAACTTACAAAAAATTCTCTCTGCCACTCTTCATGAAATAGCCATACTCACCACTGAATGAGGCAAAGGTAAAGCTGAACAGCAGCGAAGGGGAGGGATGGCCGGTGGAGTGAGGCAAGAATGTATTTCAGCGGAGTGGACCTTTTGAGCCAATTTTGCCCATGCCTGATCTAAAACAATTTAATTTTAGAGTATGACCACATTCAGTTGTTAATTTTTGGGGATTAAATAAAAAGCTTGAGGAACAGATGTTTGGCTATCTATCAGTCATTTGGCACTTTTGGTTGGGGTTACCTTAAAAGAAGTTTTCCTGGTACATCCAACAACCCCATTATAACTGAAGGAATTTCCATTATTCTAAGACATCTGTAAAATAATATGCAAAGAGTTGTAGAAAGAACAGTAGATATATTCTCAAAGTTTGAAATGACTTTTGAAAGACACTGTAGTTCTAGAACAAGTTTAATGTGACAGTCTTAATCCCTTATTGCTGGATTTATTCTACCACTCTTCCTCTAATTCCTGAAATGGCTTTCATATCCTTTCACAGGTGCCACAACTGAGGTGATTAGAGTAACCCTGAGCATTAAGGTGAGATCATCCATTCAAAGCCAAACATTGCAAGTTAGTATCTAGCAACCGTAATCAAATGTGCCTATGGTAAAGGAAGTGGAGGGCCCAAGGAAAATAACCAGTGTGATGGCATGCTTGACGGCTGATGGATTTATTATATTTAATTGCAGTTGCAGGGATTTTGCTTCCTTTTTTAGAAAAGCTAAACCCTTTTTATTTTAAAAAGTTTAGTATTTTTAAAGTACAGTGCCTTATTTTTGACTCTTAGCCAGCTGCTGCCACAGGACCTAACACTGCTGGCGGCAGAGTTGAACATTCACAGACCTTGAATGCAAGTGTATAGATTTACATACATGCATACAATAACCACATACCTTTGTAACAGAAGCTGTTGGAAATGATGCCCTTGTGCATCGCTCACAACTTTCAAGAAAGTTTCCATTAACACACATTAATTCTTCTGAAATTGCAGTAATTTCTTTTCTGATATTGTATTCCAGTTCTTCCAACGTATGTGGATTGTTCTGATACGCTATTTTTTAAGTTCTCCCATAAGTAAAAGTTGAATACTGTAAGGTCTGGGGATTGCTGAAGTAATAGTTTAATACTGATTACCCTATCTTCAAAACTTTCCTTAATTAATTTCAGCGAGAGATCAGCTGTATGTGCTGTAGCAGAGTCTTGTTGAAAATATGCTTGTTTATGTTGAATGTCACATAAATGTTCTAGGAATGGTTTGATTATTGTATCTCTGTCCATTAACTATATCCTCTAAGAAAATTAGCATTAGAAAAGTCACTAAATTCTTTGCAGGCAAGGGCCTCCTGCCCCCGGTATGGTCAGTTTTACACACGGAGTGAGCTATTCCCTGTGTACCTAGCTCAAACTTCCAGCCTTTTAACTTTACATTAGTACTGCTTGTACTCTACTCTAAACCTAAAATAGTGTCTTTCCATTTACTACAGTTTTCTTTGCTGCACTACACTTTTAGTTTCTAAGATCTGTTAGTGGTTTGTTCTAAACTTAAAATTGTGATTTTCCACTTTTTCCTGTTTGTTGCTAGTTGTGTCCACTGTGGTCCAATCACTTCCATGCAGTCCCGTGCCCTTCTCCTTCTCGGTCTTCCCCTGCTCCTTTTCCCTCTTCTTGGGTACCACATTGTGGTGGCATAGGCCCATCTGTCTGCAGGTAGTCTGGCCACGTGTCCTCCCCATTTCCATTTGAGTCCTTGTGTCATTTTGCTGTGCATCTTCAAATATAGGCTGTATAATTCAGTACAAATTCACAACACACCACAACTGAAAGACAATATCAAAAAAGAAATTACCGCAATTTCAGAAGAAGAATTAATGTGTGTTAAGGGAAATTTTCTTAAAAGATGTGAGAGATGCACAAGGACCTCATTTCCAACACCTTCTGTGATAAAGGTATGTGAATATTCAACTCGGCCGGCAGCAGCGGGCCACAAAGCAGCAGGCCAGGGGTCAGAAATAAAGCACTGTACAAGACGGCTATAAACATTTTTATTTTATTTTTGAAGGTTATTATATGAAGTTAAAAAGATAAGCCATTAAGTGTATTCTAAATTCTCAAGAAATTGCCTTTGTGTCAAATATGTTACACCAGGTACTAAGGGGTTAAGACAAAAAAGAACATAGTGGCCATATCTGCTGTCTAAGAATAGGATAGGCACACTATTTTATTATTACACTGCCATAAAAAAGTGATATGTCATTAAAATAATTGAAAGCAATAAAAAACATGCCACAAAATAAGGGGAAAACTATTTTAATTCCTAATAATTATTCACAATTCCATTACATTACTTTAAAGTATTGCTCTTGGTCATAGGAGAACACTTAATTTTTGTAACATTCTCCTCATACTTGAATCAGATAAGCTTCCTTGCCAACCAGTTGCACACATGCCTGCTCGCACAATATTTTGTTCTGTGCGTATAGAATAAGATTGTCCAAGTGACAATTTGTTTGTCATATGCTTCTTAATTCCATTGTTGTTCCTAATGTTAGAGACCACCTCCATAGCACAGTAGGTAGCATGCTTGCCTCTGGCACGGGGTGCACTCAGCCTTGTTAGGTCCCGGGAGGACCAATTGAGGAGCTACTTGATGAAGAAGTAGCGGCCCCAGGTCGAGAAGGCTGCATAACTGGCCGGGAGGGCTCGGGGCGCTGACCACGTCCCACCCTCCAGTACTGCGCCCCACCAATGACGCCTGTGGGCAGAGGTGGGGGACGCAGTGACTGGGTGGCAAGCCTTGGCCCTTCATGGGGTTTTTTGGTTTTTGTTTTTTTTTTTTTAAAAAAGACCTAATGTTAGACAGTGCATCCTGTCAATTCAGTTCCATCGCAATGCAACAGACCATCTTTGGGTTTCTGTGATAGAACGATTCTGATGTTCGGCACAAACACATAACCTCTCATGTCCAGTACTAACACATCCAAAAGAGAATACAAACAGGTAAAGCTCTACAATCCTGCTACCCACCAGACTGAAAATAGCTATCGATTCAAAGCCACTAATTGTTTCTGTTGCATCCTGTATAACAAGTAAACAAGAACTCCATTTAAAAAGAGAGGAATGTTACTACAAGTAGACAACAAATAAAAGCAGTAAGATTAAGGTCCTGTACTATAATAAATTAGTTATTCCACAGTTTGCACACGTATCTGCAAGTTACACTGAAAAACCATACTGTGACTTAACAAACCATGTCTTCTTACACAGCCTGGGTTCATATCTAGTTGAAACTGAGTTTTTATTTATGCACGCTCTTAAACTGCTGTGTTTCTCAGCGTCCCATTCAATATTGGGTGTGAAATACTGCTTAATTTTGCTCATGTATCAGGCTTGAGGTGCCGTAAATCTACGATACTAGAGCAACAGCTTTACTTTCCTTCTGAAGGAAGCGATGCTAAGGATTTTAAGCCTGAAAAACCCCATTTCCCTCCACTGGGTTTGAACCTGCAACCTCAGGAATCAGAGGCTAGCATGTTACCCCTGGATAATGGAGGATGACAATATCAACTGAGTATAGTATCTCAAGTACTCAGTCTTTCAGATAAGCCCAAAAACCAATATCTGGCACCCATATATATATTTGAGTTGTATTGAAAAAATTCTCTTAAATAAATCATGATGTTTCAAAACTCAACTAAATTGTGAATCCTTCTGTTTTAGGAAAACATGCTGATGTTTTTTGACATTTACATGCACAAAGTCAAATTGTAATTACTCTGCCTTCTATTCTACACCAGAAATTACTAGGACATTGTTTTGGAGACTATTGTCTGCATAATCAGCCTGAACTCACTGCAGCACTGATGTTTCCTGACTAGACAAACTGTATGATAACATCATTTTCATATGTGACATAAATTGAATTAATTGTTTATTTGTATGTATAAGTAATTTTCTCAAATGCAGAATTTAGCCAGTTTTTGAAGGGCTTAAAAGTGTAAGTTTCTCTTTCAACTGATGCTTTGTGGATCCAGCATGCTCTGCAAGAGTTTGTAAAGTTTAAATAAGACATGAGAAACATGAAATATAAAGAGAGAGAAATCAGTAGTTGCAGAGCATTTTGGGTCCACAGATCATTAGTTGAAAGGAAAAAGGTTTCCACTGCACATGTCCAGGCAGAAAACACCAGTGCCTTTCTTCTTTAACACTGAGATGTTCCTGTGGTCCAATAAAGTGAAGCTGCTCCTTGTCTTGTAAGTGCATTTCCCTCTATACCACCATGACCCAGCACCCAGATGAGTTGAACCTCATTCTGTTCTGCCAGGCGTGTGAGCATATTTTAGGCAATCTAAAACCAATTCTGATGTACCTTTGACCAGTTAGAGTTTGATGAAATAAGTATCTGTGTACCAGTGTAAGCTCTCCTTATGTTTTCAAGAATACATTGAATAAGACTAATTTCTGCTTCAAAAGTAGTAGTGTATTTACCCAAGGGAAAAAACTTTTTGCACCTTGGTTTATGCCATAACATTCTCTTATAATATGTACCTAAATAAAATCTGTTACTACTTGGCAAAGCCATGAAGTGTATTGGAAAGAATGTGAAACTGTCCAACTGTTTATGCAAGGTTATCACACAAACACAGTGAGATAGTGTGTGTACACTCTATTTAGATGCAATGATATCTTCAGGACAACATCTCATATATCAGCAGGTGTGAGAGATCATCTATTTGTGTTTTATCACTGAGTATACGTCAAGTGACTATTATTTCACTGTTCTAATAAACAAGATCACAGCGCTCGACAACCAAGATCAATACACTTCATCGCTTTGCCAGGTATGAGTTGTTATTTGATTCACTGTGTGTAAATAGTTTACCAAGTTGACTGATGCAACAATTAAAACTATCAGATAATATTTGTGCATATGAGACATGCCTTGGTAAAATGTGCCATACAATAAGGTTCTCTTCTCCAGAGGCAGTTAACGTATGACGATATAACAGAAGCACTTCATTTACTGTGGCTCTTCACATTCTCTTACTATAAAATTTAAATATTTTACCAATGTTTGGTCTTGGATCACTTTGAGAACGTAAGTAATTTTAACTTGTTAGAACACAATTTTGTACTTGTTGAAAGAAAAAGTGGTGGTAAGCAACTCACTGCCATAAGTAAGCATGGCAACCGCACACGACATATAGAGCTCATCCATCTCAATCTCAGTGTTATGATATTGTTAGATATTACCTTACAACACCATGGAGTTGCAGTTACAATGTTACTTAAGCTTCCAATTGGGGATGGGGTTTCTCTTTAAGTACTATCTATATACATTGGAACATTCTACCAGATCATATGTCACTTGTATTTTACTTTCTCACTATGTACTTACAATAAGTACAGTACGTACTTGTGCATTCCACCCAAAATTTGATGGTGAGATTTCACCAGAAATGTTTTCAGTCTCCATGAAGAAGCATTTTTAGAAAAAAAAGATCTATGTGTGTGGGTGTGTCTCTGAGCAGCATAAATCAAAAATTAAGAGTTTGATAAATACCAAACTTTATCACTGTATAAAAAATATTTACAGACCAAGCTTCACTTATCTCTGGTAAGTTGTGAATGTTTCAAAAGACAGACCAGTTTCAGTCACTCACTCACATTATCAGTGTTATTTTGTTTATTGTAGTCAGCATTGTTACGGGCACTAGATGCTGTATTTTTTCCTATCATATTACCAACTACTGAAAGCAAAATAAATTTGTTGTTGGAATCAGCAGTATTTCAAAATTCATTATGCTATCATTATTCTTCAAAATAATATGTTTTCCCAAACCATTAAACTGTTTTAATAATTTAACTTCTGGACTTGTTTCATAATTAAATGACCAAAAATGATCTGCAACAGCTGGTCTGTGAATCTCTTTATAACGGATGATCCAAAAGACTGAGCGGGCTGTGCTGTGTTTTGTCTCTACGTTCCTACGCTTGTTGCAGACTGTCGCTGTCATAGAACAGTGCAGATAAAATCATACATTTTTAAAACTACTTTTAAAGGATTTACTTACCAATATAATTAAAGCAGATGCTGAAACTGGCCACCGTCATCCATACATTTTTGGCACCTCTTTAGGAAATTATCCATCACTTGTCATAGTTCAAGTTGAGAAATGCTAGCAATTTCCTGACGGATATTTTGTTTAATTCTTCCAGGGGTGTGGGTTTGTATTGTACACTTTATGCTTTAAGTTACCCCAGAGATAGAAATCACAAGGGGTTACGTCGGGGGACCGAGGGGGCCACAAATTTCTAATAATTCTGTCACTTTCAATTGTTCTCATCGAAAGATTGGCTGTATGAGCTGTTGCAGAGTCTTGTTGTAAAAAGATAGAAACACACCCCCTGTCGGTTAATTCTCTAAAAAAAAAGGGGGGGGGGGGGGGCAAAATTGTATTCACGTATGTACGGGCATCAACTGTTGACTCAAAAAAAATTGGGCCTATAACTCTTTCTCCACTAATGGTGCACCATACACCAATTTTTTCATCTTAAAGGGGTACTTTTTGAACAATGTTAGGTTTTCAGAGCTCCAGTAACAATTATTTTGTGTACACACATATCCATGAAGGTGGAACCAAGCCTCGTCCGTGAAAAATATTAAATGTGGGTCAACTTTGCCATTGCATACACTATTGAGAGTTCATTCACAAAATATGCACCTAATTACAAGATCACCTGATTGAAGAGCATGTGCCACACCTTTTACATGGTTTTAAATCCAGCAATTGCAAAGAGCCATAAGAAATGCCTGCCTGTTGTGAAAGACGCCTAAGCGATTTTTGAGGGTAATTCTCCAAACAATGACCGATGTCGTCTAATGTTTCTTCGGTTAGAACCATATGCCATCTTTTAGATTTCTGATCCTGAACACTTCCTGTGGCCTGAAATTTATTGTAAACTTTATAGATTGTTGTACGGCCTGAAACTTTTACACCTGGAAATCTTTTTGCAAATCGCACTAGCACCTGGCAAGCTGACTGAGTTAACACATACGAATCATAAATAAATACATGCTGTGCAGTAGAAAACAAATGCTGAGCCATAATACACTTTGTGACTAAGTACAGGAGTAAATAATAAAGCACAATGGTAATAATTTAGCCACACAATATGGCGTCAACTCAATACTGATTGTAAACAGAGCAGAGAAAAACAAGTGATGCTCATGACCTTGTACATATCAGCTGCTGGTGACATTTCCATGCGTGTAGTGGAAAAACACAGTGTAGTGGTAGACATGTATTTGGATCTCTCCGTATTTCATATTTCTAAAATGTTGTTTTATTCTGGTTTCCAAATGACGTTTAGTTTTACCAGTGTAAACCCTGCCACCTTCTGAACAGTTAAATTGATAAATTCTTTTTTTTTTTTTTTTTTTTTTTTTTTTTTTTTTTTTTTTTTTTTTTTCCTTTAACCATATGGTTTAAGTTCAATTATCTTTCAAGCGCAATCCAAACTACCTTTTACATTGAAGATTTTTTCCAAAATTTTTATTTTACCAAAAATGTCTCTTTTCAATTTTCTGGGAATATGCCTAGAAATCCTCTTCATTCTGGTGACTTCCATAACTGGTAAACCAAAGAGATAGGAAAAAAAAACTCTAGATCTTGCTAAAGTGCACAATTTAAGTTAAATCAAATGTAAGAGCCATTTCCAAGATATTCTTTCTTATTGGTTTGAATTTTCAAATACTTATTCTAAAGATAAAAATAGCTATTCATTTTTGCCTCTTGGCCTAGCAAAGAGAAAGGAATTTCAAAGCCATCACATAAAGTTCAACAGTTCAAACATTTGACTGTCACTTAGGCCTAATAATATTTGTTATAGTATGAGTTCAGAAAGTCAGGTATGTGTAACATTTTGATTTGACAAGGTCTGGTCAGACACAGAATTGATAGTGCCTACAATCAGCACAGTGAGGAGCAAAACACCAGTAAGTGGAAGTAATGTAACTTTTCTATCTGACCTTACCTTGGTCATCTCTTGTTCTCTTCCAACCCCAATGCTATTAGGGTTCCCAAGGCCTAGGGAGTCTTTATTTTTCCAACCTCTCCATTTCTCTAATTTCTCTATAAAATATTAACCCCTAACATGCTGACCTGTCATGGCATGTAATACATCCTCTGATTGGTAATCAGAGCATATGGTCGGTGAATTTATTTTGATAACTCTCCCGGTCAGGTCGGCGAGATCCGTAAACCAACGACAGGTGTGGTCCTCCAGACATTCTGGGGATTGTGAGAGAGCGATGTGACCGCCAAAACATAAAAATATGGTTCTCCCTAAAAAGCGGTTACTATTACTGCTATTGCTCTCTTCAATATCATCAGTGAAAAATATTGGAGAGCAAGAGGATTAATGACTTCATTGTCAGGAATCCAGCATTGGCTAACAACACAATCAGCACAGTTCTGCTAGCTTAATTACTAGAAAATTCATAATGATTTCTCAGCATAGACTAAATAAAGTAGAGGTGTGGGTACTGTGATGGGCAGAGTATGTTTGCATGGACCAAAGCTCAAGAATAGGTTATACTCTTAACACCAAGTGTCATATTTGGTTTAAATAAAATGATTTTGCATTTATTATTATATTATTATTATTATTAATAATAATAATAATAATAATAATAATCAGTTTAAGCACTGCGAAGGGGCCCAGGTTCAATTTATAGTACCAATGTGAGAATTGTTTCCTCTGCTGAGAGTGTGGCAAGGTATGCACACTCTGGTACTTGGGGTCCCATTGAGGAACCACTATAGAATTAAAATTCCCCCTCATGTTGTCACTACCCTGGAGATACTGGGTATGGGTGAATGGAGGTAGAGTTTGCAGCTGCCATGCTGTTGTAATGTTTGCAATTGGCCAAAGTGAGCATTTATTTATTATTACTACTGCAATGGACGTGTACATGTGATAATTGATGACTGGTCATCTCAGCATTGCAGACCAAAAAATGTATTCCATCCAAAAATTTGTTATTGAAATTTCACCAGAAATACATGTTTTGGGGCCCTCTGAACCACCCAAAGAAAGCTCTTTTAGAAAAATGTGTGTGGCTGTGTATGTGTGTCCGTCAATAGCATAACTCAAAAAGTCAGTTAAATACCAAACTTGGTATTTAAGTTCAGCATCTTCCAAGGATGTAACATGAAGATTTTCAAGAAAATTTCCCCACTCTAGACTAACTTTTGCATGGAGAATTTTTAAAAAATTGTTATTTTCTCAAAAATGCTATTACAATTTTCATTAAAATAGCCTGTGTTTTATATATTTTAGTTAAAAATGAAATGTATAACTGATAAACCATAAGAGAGAGACAAAATCTTACTACACAAAACATAGATCTTGTTAAAGCACACAATTTATGGCATTAATTATTTGTAAAATATTCCTTATTATTGTTTTGAATTTTCAAATACTTATACTCTCCTGTGGCAGAAAATTGTTACTCTTCTTTTTCTCTTCTCTCTCTCTCTCTCTCTCTCGGACATGCAAAGAGAGTGAAATTTTAAATTCATAACTTAGTGACCAGCTCTTAAAATATTTGACTGTTACTTAAGCCTATTGTATACCCCCAGATCCCATTGTATCTACAAGGAAATATTAATAAAACCATTTCTGTAAATCATTATCTCGAATAACATGAAGTGGATAGAAAAATAACTTTTGTAATATTTTTTGGGGCAAATGGATAGAGAAAGTTGTGTGAATAAACACATCAGATTTTTAAAGCTACATTTATATGTAACAGCATAAACAATTGGTAATTTTCTGATCTGGAGAATGTTCTAATAACTACCACAAACAGCAATGTTCTAGTTGACACATACTACTACTTTTTTTAATGTTCCTAGATACATCCAATGTTTTTGGGCTGTGGAATACAGTTCAGCAAGTTCCTGATAGTGATGCTGATGATAAAATCAATGAGGCAGATTATTCTCCATGGATATAACAAAAGACTGGCAATGTAAGCATTGCAATATTTTTACAATTTAATGTAATTAAGTAATAATGTGGTTTATCTTTGATGATTTCACCTCAAGTTTATCCGCACCATGTTACATCATTATTTAATTTTATATGAGCACAAGGAAATAAATGCTGTACTTTTTTCTGTAATTTTATTTTATCCACCTTTGGATATTTAAATTATCTTTAAATGTTGGTGTGTAATCTTGTACATTGTTGAATTAATATTAACACCTTTCTGTAAGATGTTCTTGTTTTCTTTAAAAGTCTGTTATTAAATTCTCCATTTTTGATTCACTTATAAAATAGTTTTAATTCCAGTAATCTTGTCAGGGACAAAAACACAACAGTATTCTATCATCTTGCCGTCACATCAAGAGGACTATTTAGCAAATTAAATATTGTCACTATTAAAACAAATGCATCGATATTGCAATTTACTTGTACAATACAGAAAAGATTTTCTATTGTGAATTCACTTAATAACTTCCGTTGTTTGCTGTTTGGGCTACAATTTCATTTTAAGCTCAGATTTCAATATTTAACTCTGCATTCTACTATAAATGTGTTGTTTTTTTTTAATTATTATTATTAAATCAAGTTATGGATTACATCCTGACCTTTGTACATCACAATAAATAAAGAAAAAAGTATTTGCTCAAAAGTACAAATACTTAATGAAGCAAAATGTAGATCGTCATTATTTTGAGTAATATTTTTTTCCTATTTGTAGTTGAATCTACCTATAATACCTGCCTTTTCTGCTTTCCCTACAGGTTTGATAATTATTAGACTCGAAGCAATATTTTGGTTATGTACTGTCCTAGGTTGTACCCAAGATTTTCGAGCTTTGGTGTGAAATTTAAATGGAGTTTTTATTTATCAACGCTCTTTGACTGTTTTGGTTCACAGCATCCCATTGTATATCAGACGTGAAAGACCAGTTAATTTTGCTCATAGGCCTCTTTATCAGGTTTGAGGTTCTTTTACATGCCGTAAATCTGTGACCAGGGCCAATGGTTTTACTTCCCTTCCAAAGTAACCCATGCTAAGGATTTTTACACCTCAAAAAATGTATTGCCCTCTACTAGATTTGAACCCGCAACATCAAGAACCAGAGGCTAGATGTTACACCTAGACTGTGAAGGACAATGCTTTAGCGTGATAAATGCCTAAAGAATGTCCCATCAATCAGAATTAGATGACTGTCTTTTTTTATTTATTTATTTTACATTGCTTCAACTACATGGTTATACTGCGACAGATCTGTTAGGAGATGCCTCATGGCTCGGTATGTGGTATACAGTTAACTTTACGATGGAACTTTGACTCATGGCATTAAACATCCAATCTGGTATTTACCTTGGCAAATGAGGGAAACCAAAAAAAGAAACATCAGATTGGTCTGCCCATAAGATTTGAACCCATTTTTATGTATTCACATAAGATGTTAATTCATGAACGTTGGCAGACTTTTTTCCAGGGGGGGAGGGGGGGGGGCCAAATGTTAGAATTTTGCAATCAGATAATATTAATTCATTATTTTGTTGTCAAAAGTTATAGTATTTGTTGCGGATAACCATATAAATTTGCGCTAAATAGAAATTGTTCTTTACATAAAAATTAAAATAATAGTTTAATAGTCAGCACATTAAGTTCATTAATTTCCAAGGGGGGGCCGTGGCCCTCCCCTGCCCCCCCTCGCGATGCCCATGTGTTAATTTGATTTTACATTAGGAAAAATTGAAGCTATTAACAATGAAGCAACAAGATTCTAAAGTAAAAACAAATTAGAAACTAAAAACTTCACTTATCTTAGTAATGCTGTGTGGTTTTTTTTTTTTTTATGGCTTTGAGAATGAGTTGGACACAATTTGAAATCCAGGGTCAGCAAAAAATAACAGCATTACTAAGATAAGTGAAGTTTTTAGTTTCTAATTTGTTCTTACTTTAGAATTGATTTTACATGTTTATAAATTATTTTTAGGTTCAGAGATTTTGATCATTTTTACCATGCAAAGGTTCTTGTGTCTAATAATTTTCACAGACTTTAGTAAGTGTACTGAGCCCCAGCACTACAGCCCATGAAGAGCCAAGCCTTACTGCCCAGCCGCTGCGTCCCCCACCTCTGCCCACTACAGGCGTCATTGGTGGGGTGCAGTATTGGAGGGTGGTACATGGTCAGCGGCCAGTTATGCGGTCTTCACAACCTGGAGCCGCTACTTTTCTATCAAATAGTTCCTCAGTTGGTCCCCCCAGGACCTAATGAGGCTGAGTGCACCCCGTGCCAGACCTCCCAGAGGGGATAAAATCCCCATGCTGGTACCGGGGTTCGAACCCAGATCCTCTGTGCCAGAGGCAAGTGCCCTACCAACTGCGCTACGGAGGCGGTCATAGTAAGTGTAGGAAGTATTATATTCCACCCAGAAATTTGATATGGAGGTTTCACCAGAAATGCATGTTTTAAGGTAAGGTGTTTATAACAAGCAAGGGTGGTGCCTGGTAACATGTGGAACTTGCATCCTGAATGTCCTGGGGCCACCCGACCTGACCCAAGATTTCCTCTGTCTCTAAGAGTTGGATGGCTTGATGTGCAAATTTTCCCGTCATCCCTTTTATTATTACATTTCATTACCTTATTTACCACCATACCAAGCATAGGCTGATCACCCATCCTGGGTTTGCTGTGATCCAGTCTGCTTGGTCCTCGACAGGCATTGGCTTGCAAGTTCTTGGGGGTGTAAGTAAAAGAGGAAGATAATCCAAAGAAGAAGGAAAAGAGACATTTTAGTGTTTGTCTCCAAAAAAAAAAGTAAAATATAATGCTAAAAATTGTTTTGTCATAAATACTTATGTTTGGATACTAATATTAAATAAATAATAATCACTGAGTGACTGCCTCTGTAGTGCAGTGGTAGCGTGTCTGCCTCTGGCATAGAGGACTCGGGTTCGATCCCCAGTACTGGTATGGGAGTTTTCCCCCTCTGGGAAGTCTGATATAGGATGCACTGAGCCTCATTAGGTCTCTGAGGGATCAATTGAATAGCAATTCTGATAGAAAGGTAGCATCCCTAAAAGGTCACGTAGTCGCCTTAAAGTCATGAGTGTCAGCGTGCTGACCTCTGCCACCCCTTGGCATTCTGTTTATCTACATTACTTTTCATGAATTACATACGTGAATCTATCATATACTTTATTTTGTTTAACGTTATAGATGACCATAGGCTCATGGCAGCCAGTGCTGTCACCGGAATTCCCAACTCTAAGGGAATTTTGGTTACACAAGACTGTGGAGCAACTTCTTGACATCCCTATATAAAGATTATTTTTGAAACAAATTAATGATGTATTGCTAGTATTATCAGGCAAAAGATTACATAATTTAATTCCAAAAGTTCTGCAAATATTTACCCATTCACTGGGAACTGGGACATAAGCCACTACTTTACTACATGTGCAAAATTTTGCAAACAAAACAAGTATGAAGAAAACATTATTTTAAACTTGGTCCTGCTTTAAAGAAATCAGTTAATTTAGCTTGTTTCACTTTTCTTGCATTAAGTGCATACACCTCATTTTGTTACTGATGATTAGCTAGCATGGTGCTAAGTCTGAGCAATTTTGGTTTTGTGTGGATTAAGTTCCACCTCTCGTATGAATTTTACTTTCTGACCTAGTATGTAACATTTCCTTTTTCTGTTCTCCATGGTCGATTAAAAGCAACTGAAGTGAAAGACAACACCGCTGTTCAACAGTAAACACCAGATACTGAAAATGTGTGTTTGCTTCTTGTTTGTTACTACGACTTTGTCGTCCCAAAAGCCACCCGCTCTACTTGAGTCTTTGTCAACAGAGGTAAGGAAAATATGCGAGTTCTTTTTAAGAATAATGTATGCCATATGCTCATTATAATTACATAAAACTCAGTTGTATTTCACTGAAATTTAACATGAGTAACTGTAGGTTTTATTAACACGTTTCTAAATTACATTTTGCCTGGGACCTACAAAAATTTATGTATAAATGCAGATTACGTAGAACTGGGTTAAATATAAAGCAGATTTAACTGTAAAATATGATTTGAAGCTTTCCTGGCGACGAACATACTCAAGATGTTCTCGGGCTTCTAGCCAGGTGTAGTGATGCATAGCCATCGACGTTTTGGGAGTGTACATCTCTCCCATCTTCAGGATGAATGACTAGATTTAACTGTATTTCCCTTTCCTGTGAATCTTTTATTTCAGCAAAAGTGAAAGCATATCAAAACGTGTGTTGTACATGAATTACTTTGAAGTTATCTTATTACTTTGAGAGGTAGAATTGGAGCTGAAAAATTCAATTGGAGCTGGGATTTGAATCACAGACCCTCCGCTTACCAGGCGAGTATTCTAACCATTAAGCTACTATGACAACCTGCCAGAATGACATTGAATTCTCCAACCAATTTGTATTTCTCCCCGTAAACCACCAAGGCAGTCTCACATCAGTCCCCAATGGTGACTTACTAATTAATTTGAGACTGCCTTGGTGGTTTACCAGGAGAAATACGAATTGGTTGGAGAAATCAATGTCATAGTAGCTTAATGGTTAGAGCCCCTGCCTGGTAAGCAGAGGGTCTGTGGCATTCAATTTTTCAGCTCCAATTCTATCTCTTAAACATTGCCCACACACAGCTTGTGTGTTTAAAAACACCAACAGTAAGTTTTTTGGCATAAATAAATAATAATTACCATCTGAAGGTTATTTAATCCCGAGATATAAAGTACTTACAATAGTAAGTCACCAGTGTGTATCATGTGTTCCCAGCGATATTGAAGCTGCAAAGAGAGCAGTCGGTTGCCTGGAGAACATCATCAGTTGTGCGGAAGCAGGTCCATGAAGTGGTTCTCACATTTTAGGGATGAAATCATAGTCGCAATCCTTTGTAACGTATCTTGCACTGCCACCTCTAGCACATTCAATTTTCATTCAGCTCTTCTGATCTTGTTTTGAAATTATTGCAGCTGTATTTCACGAGCATTTGTTCAAAATTGTATTATTGCTTTTGTCGCTGCACTCATGCATGGAGTAGGGGGGGGGGGGGGGGTAGGGGAAAAGTTCATTTGCTTTGAGGGAGGCTCAGCATCTAACCTACCTCTGGTATAAGTTATATTGCCTGGCTCAATTTCATGGCATTGTTACAGCATTGTTGCCACTGTTAAAAAATTAACCCATTTATAAGCAAAGCATGCTTTTATCAATGTACAATGGGGATTAAAATTCTGCAATCCTCATGGGTCATATAAAGTTATATTTTGGCTTTTTTAACGTTTATTGTCATTTTCTTTCATTATTACTTTCTCTACTGGTAAGCAGAGGAAGTATTGTATTCCATGCAAAAATGTTATGTCGAGATTTCACCAAAAATATATTTTTTGAGACCCGCTGAATAAAAAAAAAAGCATTTTTAGAAAAAGGTCCATGTGTTTGTGCAGTCTGTGGATAGCATAACTCAAAAACGAAAAGTCGGTTAAAAACTAACGTTGGAATTTAAGTTTAATGTCTTTCAAGGATAAGACACAAAAATTTTGAAGAAAATAGCCCCACTCTAAACTACCCTTTACATGGAAAATTTTTCAAAAATTTTGATTTTCTTGGAAATGGCTGTAATGATTTTGATTAAAATGCCATATGTTTAAGATATTTGTATGACAAATGAAATGTATATTTTGAATTTTCTGGCTGTAGCCTATGTAGTTCTGTTTACTCTGGATGACTTTTGAATAACTCGTAAACCATAAGAGATAGACAAAATCTTACTGCACAAAAAAATGTAGATTGCGCCAAAACACACAATTTTTGTCTAAACAAATTTGTTTGTAGGGTGAACCATTTTGGAGATATTCCTTGTTTATTGTGTCAGTTTCAGAAACTTTAAAACTTTGGTGAAATGGAACATCATTGTTCATTTTTTTTTATGTTAAGCATGCAAAGAGAACAGAATCTCAAAGCTTTAAAAGCCTATTGTATTCTGATATTCCCCTTGCACCTACAAGGAAATAAGCAATAAGATAATTTGTACAAATGTTTATCTCAACTAACACAAAGAAGTATAGGAATAAGAGTTTGTAAGAATGGTTAGTACAAGAGTAGAGAAAGTCATGTGAGTGCAACACATCAGATTTTTCATATTATAGTCATATTTTCTCTTAAATTTTGGCATTTTGTCCTACTTTTATATTTCTATTCCAATTTCGCGTATGTGCTTGCAGTTGTCCCAAAGACAATTTTTCACATCTCCTAATTCTTTTTTTTTAATTATAAAAGATTCCTAATTCTTGTCTGTAATATTATGAGGTCTTTTTTCTGTTACAATGTTGCGACCAAATAGAAAATCATTCCTTTTTGAAAAAATGTATGTAATTTGCTATTGTAATAATTCTTTGCTATCGTACACTTCAAAATGTGACACTTATTTCATTCTCTGCAGAGCTGAGGGTTAGCTCTGGATTGAGCAATTAAATAAATTCATAATACAACAATAAAATTAATATTTTTATTATTCAATGTGCTAGATTTTTAAAGCAGATTTTCAATATAATATTAATTTAAATAGTATTAAATTTTTTAAGATTTTGAAAATGTACCCCCAAAAATTTTAGATCATATTTATCGTCATATTTTTTAATTTTTGTCAGTCATATGTACTTGCATATTTCTAACATTTTTAGGCCATAAATATCCAGGCCCTGTTCATAAATATGTGATGTGGGAGTTGGGAGTTCTAGCATTGAAACCCCTGGTGTAGCAGACAAAATGCATAGTATATATAAACATGATCCAAGCCTGGCCATAAAATGACTGCTCTGTACTTTACTGGAAATAAAACTAATATTCAAATTTTATTCATAACATTATCTTACACAACTTAAACATGTTGGATTTTCATACACAATCAAGTCTAGAAATGTCATAGCAAGTAACAGGCTCTGACAATAATGTTCCTTATCTGTGCTACTGCTGTCTAAGTATTTCTGTTTTAGGCCCATATCTACACTGATAGGGGTGTAGCCAATTTTCATTCCAATATCCGACATTGGGGAATCTTGCAGGATCTCACTGACTATTGTTTGAGCAGATACACGTTCACCTCCCACAACGATATGGAAAAGTCGAGCAGGAAGCATGGGACGCAGGAACAGCACACGGTGTTTGTTTTCTGCAAAATAAAACAACTTCCCTTCAGCAACTGAGAGAGGGGCTCATTTCACATAAAACCTGAAATCATGACATCATGCTCACAAAGCTATGAGTAGCCATTATTTGTGTCACAATTATCATGCTCTTATTACTTATTTTACTGTCCCTTTTACCTTTAGAAGTCTGGTCTTATTACTTTCATTGCAAGTGAAATAGATAAATATATTAAGTAATATATTGTGAAACAATGAGCATGGCCTCTAGTTATTGGGTGGTTGGCACTGGGCAGTTGAAGAGATAAGTAAATACAGTAGCACTCTTGCCAGTGTAAACGCCAGAGGTGTTATCAACAGATCAAAATATTCTGGAAGTTTCCCTCTCGTGCTTCTCAAATGTTCTGGAATTCTTTGGAAGATTTTCAGTAGCCATTTAAGTGAGCATTCTCACAAGTAAGATAGTTAACGAAGTTTGTGAGTGCACCAAATAGTGCTGTTCTCTGAGCAAGTTTCTGACAATTGCTGTGATGTACAGTTTGTTGTTACCGCACAAGGCTAGAGAGGATTGTGTTTAACAGCCCAGTAGGTGAAACATCTGGAAGAAGATACTATACCTGATTACACACCCCTTATGTAAGACTTACACCCCCTATGACTTACAAGCCAGTGCCTAGGGTCAGACACCTGTCAGGGAGCACAGCAACCTACGGACTGGACAGAGTGAACACCTGGAAGAGGATGGTCAGTATGAGAGTGAGGAAGAGGATGATATAAAATGCAGGTGAAATCAATGATTGGAAAGGTGTTGCTGGAGCAATTGGTGGAATGAGTGATGGGGGAACCCAGAGAAAACCTGCCCAGACACCGCTTCGTCCATCATGAATACTACATGTGGGTCCCTGGGATCAAACCCAGGCTGCCTTGGTGATAGGCAAATGGTATAACTGCTCGGCCATGGCACCACCCGAAGAAGAGGCTATATCATATGTATTTCATTATACTGCTATGTTACGCAGAAAGTGAAGTGACAATAAAACATTGAATTAGATCACATTAGTGAAGTTAGAGTAAAAACTGAAGAAAGTCACAATTTGTGTTTTCTAAAAGCCTATCCCCTTCTATTCCCAAAAATGTAATTTGCAGTTACAGTTATGATTTTGTATTTTTTCAGACAATACTAACTGTTAAAAGTGGAACTGGAATATTGTTTTCAGAGAAGAATGATTATTCCTGTGACTAATAATAATGATAATGATACTAATACCACCAATACTGCTAATACCAATAATAATAACACCACCAACAACAATAATAATAATTTTCTTTGTTGTAGATAGTGTTCTGTAGGTTCACGGAGCAAGTCAGAGATAACTGCTTATATACAAATATACATTTGAGTCTTTCCCCTTATATGCTGCCTTTAACATTTAAGCTTACATTAGTGGTTTTGCCGCTACAACAATTGCTCACCAGCAACTACGAGGGACATCTCAAAAGTAAGTTACGCTATTTTTTTAAAATTTATACAAATCTTTATCTTAACTAACACAAAGAAGATATAGGAATAAGAGTTTGTAAGAATGGTTAGTACAAGAGTAGAGAAAGTCATGTGAGTGCAACACATCAGATTTTTTTTATACTTTTGGTGAGCTTGATAACATAATTTCCATAAATCATTGTTCTTATCCTGAAGTTATGAATAATGTTGGTATGAGATACTAGTGTTAGCACTGGCTATGTGAACTAATCTGAGATTAACGTGGGTTATATTACAGTAGCCCCTCTCTCAGTACTACTCTTTTTGGTTCAATAATTTACAGAAGTAATTTAAGAGGTGGAATCAGGACAGAAAAATTCAATGCCATAGCTGGGACTTGAACCATGGAGCTTCCACTTATCGAGGGGCTACTCTAACCCTAAGCTACCATGGCCAACTTGCCAGCATGACATTAAATTCCCCAACTGTTTTGTACTTTCCCAGTAGACCACAAGGGAATCTCACATCAGAGATAAATACCCCAAGGGCGACTTACAAACGTAAGTACTTTATGCTCCAGGTTTAAGTAACCTTTAGATGGTAATTATTATTTATTTATGCCAACAAACTTACTACTGGCACCTGGTTGCTATGCTAGGGACCCCGGGTTCAATTCCTGGCAGAGGGTAGGAATTTTTCTCCAGCCAAGATTATTTCTCATCCTTCCCCAAGTCTGGAAGTATGAATGAAAGTGTGAATGTGTGTTTGAATTCAACGTATAAAAACCCCAAAGACCAAAAAACCCACTGTTAAACAAGTAACGCCATTTGCCAATAGACAAGGCCGCCGATATGCCCTCTGCGTTAAAGGCAGGATATAAATGGAACAATTAAAGCAAAAATTTAAAAAAAAAAACTTACTTCTGGTGTTTTTAAACACACAAGCCAAAATGTTTAAGAGGTGGATTCAGGACTGAAAAATTCAATGCCTCAGCCGGGATTTGAACCATGGATCTCCCGTTTATCAAGCGGCTGCTCTAACCACTAAGCTACCATGGCCAACTTCCAGTATGACATTAAATTCCCCAACTGTTTTGTACTTTCCTGGTTAGACCACAAGGGAATCTCACATCAAAGATAAATACCCCAAGGGTGACTTACAAATGTAAGTACTTATGTCCTGGGTTTAAGTAACCTTTAAATGGAAATTACTATTTATTTATGCCAACAAAAAAGAAACACCGGCAATAAGCTTGTTGGTATAAATAATAATTACCAACAGAATTATTTATGTAATGAGTAGATAATCATTTAGATAAATCCTTAATTTTGCTCTTCATCAGCATAAAGTTAACCAAGTACCTTGTTCAACACTTCTGCAAACATTTAACAGCGTCATGAGCATTGCTGTAAAAATGGTGTTCTGTTTAATGACTGCTGACTGTTGCTGACTGAGTGTGCCCAGCCTCTGAATGTCCTCCATGACATACATGTCAGCTGCAGGCAGCAAGTCAACTAAGTTCTGGGCCTGAAACAAATTAAAGTAATTATTATTTATTTATGCCAACAAACTTACTGTTGACATTGAATTTTTAAGTTCCAGTTCTACCTCTCAAATTAAAGTAACTTCACTACATACTCTGAGCATTCTCTCAGGCTTCAAGCCAGATGAGCAGTGTGCATCTCTCCCATCTTCAAGATGCTGAATGACATGGTAGGGTGATATGGCCAGTATTTATACTGCGTTGGTGTGAACTGGCAGAAAACGTGAGGCGTTCACACAGCTTTTGCTGGGGTGGACCTCATGAAAAAACTAGCCGACTCCGGCTGCTTTATACATTGCCTATATTTGTGTTTCCTGTGTCTGTCCAATTCTATTTTAGGCTGGCCCCATAGCTCACTTGATAGAACACCTGTCTGCTGTGCAAGGGGTCCTGAGTTCGATTATCGGATTGGAGCTGGGAATTTTTCTCTAGCTAAGATTATTTCCTATTCTACCCAGAGTCTGCAAGTATGAGTGAGTGTGAATGTGTGTGCGAGATCTAATGTATAAAACCAAAAGAAACTCAATGACAAACATAAATGAGCTAACACCATTGTTGATATGGTAATATGTTCCAAAGGTAAGGAGCTGCCAATATGATCATGTTAAAGGTAGGATATAAATACAACATAAAAAAGTTATTTTAAAAATGTACTTGATGGCTGGTTTCCTTGTGGAACTGAGCCAATGCCCGCATCTTGGTCAGCATGTCCTTCTAGGAGAAAATGGCCGAGGCCTCCTTGAACCTGCATTCCTAGTAACCATCACACTTGGCCATGATGACTGGCTCTATGGTCATTTTCAAAGCAGTGTACTTCTCAACCATACTTCATCAGTCATGTTCTTTGATCCTGGTAGTTATGGACCTGCCAATTTTTCTATGCACAGGGAATGCAATACATCGCACTGGACAGTATTAATATTAGCCATATTGCCCTACCAAATTGTCCAGCATCCCGCAGATGTGAGAGATGCAAGCTCCTGAAATGTCCATGACTAATCACCTCACCTGGCTTGAGAACATGCTCAAGAACATCTAGAGCATGTATGTTGCTTCAGCTCTTATTTAATATTGCCTATATGTCCCTACTTTATTATATTAAAAGCTTTCTCCACTGAAGACTGTCTGCAAATAAATAATAAGAAAAATGAACACAGTAACATAGAATACATATACAACAGAATAACAATAATAAAGAAAACAGCAATAATTTTGAATGAATAATAGGTACCTACAATATAAAATCTTCATCAATGGTTGCAAATTAAATGCCATATAAATGGTTCCTAAGAAATTTTACCACACATCTGATGGCTATAATATTTTAAAAATGTATTTGTCATGTCTAACTTTTTATAAAAACAGGAAGTGAAGAGAGGTATGTTGGCCCTTGCTCCAGTTTATATCAATATTCTTAAGCTGGTATTTATCTTTGTAGTAGTGGACTGTAGAGTCTTCTCTTCATGAACTTCCTCTGCTTATTCACAGTGAGTTTCAGCTCTGACAGACAGTCGGGTCATTATCATAGCATGTTGTTCATGTTCCTTATAAACAATGATATCTATTTTTCAAGTGCTTCCATCCTGGTGCTGCCATCAACTTCCTCATAAACAGTATATTTTAAAAGTTTCAAGGCTAGAAATTGTCTGCATGTTCTAGCATTCTTTATAAGGAATATATTGAAAACAAATTAAATGTTTTATTGAAATTGAATATTAATTTGAAAAACCTTTCCCTTAGAAAACCACAAAACCCTGCAGATACATCACTGTATAAGAACTGTTGCAACTCTATGCTGATGTGGACTGAATTAAAGGAGTGGAGACTTCACGTTATTGCCTCTCACATGTTCCCAAAGGCCGCCTCCGTAGCGCAGCTGCTTGCCTGTGGCACAGAGGACCCGGGTTTGATCCCCGGTACCAGCATGGGGATTTTATCCCCTCTGGGAGGTCTGGCACGGGGTGCACTCAGCCTCGTTAGGTCCCGGGGGACCAATTGAGGAGCTACTTGATGGAGAAGTAGCGGCCCCAGGTCGAGAAGACCGCATAACTGGCCGGGAGGGCTCGGGGCGCTGACCACGTCCCACCCTCCAGTACTGCACCTCACCAATGACGCCTGTAGTGGGCAGAGGTGGGGGACGCAGCGGCTGGGCGGTAGGCCTTGGCCCTTCGTGGGCTGTCGCGTGGGGTTTACACATGTTCCAAAAAGTTGGACTAAAGTTCTTGAAAGACATTTACTGTGTTTCCTGCGAGCGAATGAATGCAACATTCTACACACTTTTGTGTCCAAGTGAAAACATACAAAACAATGGGGAGCTCGTGTAACATGCAGCATTAACTGAGTTGTGAATGGAGCTGATTTAACACATTAAATCACATTTCTGCAATAGCCTGGCTTGGTGACTCATTCTTGCCCATTATATTTACCTGCTCCTACTGCCTACTCCATTTCTGAGATATTTCTTAATGGTTCAAGTTCTTCAGTACTTTGTCATTTAAAGTCCTGTCGATATTCAGTTGTTCCTTGCAACTGTATAGGAGTATGGGATTTTCAGGCAGCACATGTCATCCAGTTGTTAAACATTTGACTATCGCTGTTGCCTTTGTGTTTATAACAAAATGTGTTTCAGGCAGCATATGACATCTAGTTGTTAAACATTTGACTATTGCTATTGCCTTTATGTTTACAACAAAATGTGTTATATAACTATTTCTTAAAACTTTACCTCAATTAAAATGAAATAGATAGGAAAATAAACTTTCATAAGAGTAGTTTTTATACCCATAATAAACAATAGAGAGTAGAGAAAGTAATGTAAAAGTAGCACATCAGATTTTCCCTTCTATTATCATACATATTTAATTATTTCAATTTGCACTATGAATTAGAATGCATCCAGTATTAATAAAGGAAAATGTGTACTTATCATGTTATGAAGGTGCATGCTTACAAATTCGAATAATGCTGCAATGTGAAGTTTCTTTATGTCAAGGTGATGTACATCCCAAGTCAAAAGTTCTGCCTTATGGTTGATTTCAGCAAGTGACAGAGCATTCACGTTTATATGAATTGCAACAAAGGAGTCTACTTCCTGAAAATAAAGAAATACAATAGTTTTATTCATTACCCTATTACATGCTCACAAACAATGAAAAATGTTTGTTTTTTATATTTCAGTTTAAGATGTTCACATATTTTAATGCTGCTTCACAATAATATGAGAACAGAAGCCAAACTGGAAATGAGAATGGGAAATAAAACAGTATACAACATTTTGGTTCACAATAGTCTGGTAATGAGAAAAAGAATGCATATTGATCACTGTATCAATAACAAAAATGGAAGGTCAGTTTTGTGTATTGGAATTTCATTTGTTTCCGAGCAGCGATATTTTCTCACCTGCTTCCAATCCTGCCAACTTAATACAGATTAACCATTGTCAAAATTCCATAGAGTAAATTCTATCCATTACAATTTCTGATTCCTCTAGTTGTACTTAACTTTCATTCATTATTAAAGGCATACATTGAAGAGTCTGTTGTTCTTTGTTAATTTCTACCAGTTTTTGCTATTGTTTTTGAGTCAATAGTTTCATTAGAAGACCCAACACTCATTAGATCTGCAGGTGTCAGGATCTGAGGTCATTATTATAATTATGGGGGCATACGATAATTTGAATGTTTGTACTCATGGTCCTCAACCCGTACGATAATTATGGGGGTGTATGATAATTTGAATGTATGATAGTTCGATACCAACAAAATATCATTTTCACTGGTTTGTCACACCAGCGAAATAAAATTAATTATAAATAGTGACACCACTTTTGCTCTCATGGCCTGTGTCCACCTCTCTAAGGCAACCATTTCATATCCTACTAACTGTCAGGCTGCACCATAGCTGAGTGGTTAGACCATTTGCTTCTCACCAAAGCAACCCGCGTTCAATCCCAGGCAACCGCAAGTGAGATTTATGGCAGATGAAGCAGCGCTGGGGCGGGTTTCCTACAGGTTCTCCAGTTTCCCCCACCATCTCATTCCACCGGTGCTCCATCTTCATTTCATGTATCATCAGTGCCACCACCTGCGGTGCTGTATGTAGTAAAAGCGGGCGTTAAACACTACAAAAAAATACTAATTCTCATACCCTTTATCCTCTTATTGCCATTGTGTCCAGAAGGCACAGTTCAGAAAATTGATGATCCATGGAGAAAACTCAGAATAAGTGATATTCTGTGTGAAATAAAGAGCATGCCTGAACCTGTCAGTTTCTGGAGTGCTGTTAAACACATGTGTCACCTTGGTGGAAATACTGATTTCATAGAACTGGCGGAGTTTGCATTATCAGTGACTTCATTGCCTCACAGAAGCGCTTCTTGTGAAAGAGTTTTTTCTAAACTAGGTTTAATAAATACCAAAATTAGAAACAGATTGGCGCTAGATAAGGCAAATGGACTTTTTGGTCATCTCAACTTATGAAAGAATATGGTGGATCCAGAAATCTGCAAGCTACCGAGATGTTAAAGTTATCTCGACAACAAATTTGTATAATGCTGCAACAGTTGAGGAAGACGAACTTTCAAATGAATAGGGCAAGAAACATAAGTGATAAAGTTGTAATACTGATTGAGGTCATCAATGTTGTAAGTGGATACCAGAAACATCAATAAGATTACATTTTCATAAGTGTTATGCTGATATATTGTTGTAGCATATGGTTTATGATGTACGATAATCTTGAATCTAAATCTGTAATTTTGAGTGGCCGATGCGATAATTTTACTTTTAAAGATTGGCAACCCTGGACATACATTAGACTTTTTTCCAATTTCACTCTGTCAACTTGCTATTAGAGAGAGCTCTAGTAGCCATTTCTCTACAGTGAAGAGACTATTATACACAATATGGATATAACATATACTTAAACGAGCAATTCTTGTATTTAAATATATTCCGTGCAACTTGGAAATGGCTCTAACGATTTCAATCAAATTTTGTATTTAGACAGAGTTTTGCTTATTAAGTTTATCTATGTCTTCCTGAAAGAACGTACCTAATACAGTCACAACTACTCTAAACTTATTTTGGCCATAGTTTCTCTGTTAATGGGCCAATTTCAACAAAAAAAAGTCAGGATATTAAAGGTCTCGTCAAGATCTTTCAGAAAACCTAAAGCAAGTTGATTTAGCTATCTTAGTCTACGCGTAACAGTCACAATTAGTCAAAACCTTATTTTGGCCATAATTTCTCTGTTAATGGGCCAATTTCAACAAACAAGTCAGGATATTAAAGGTCCTGTCACGGAAACGGCTCCAACAATTAGGATGAAAATTTGTATTTAGTTAACATTTTGCTTTTCAAGTGTATCTAAATAAGTATCTTCTCCCAAAAAAAAAAACCTGATTAAACAAAAGGAAAAGAAAAGCCGAGCAAAGCTTTGTCACCCAGGTACTGCATATAATATGCCATGCCCAGGAATGAGAAAGTGAAAGTCAAAACTTGACCAAGTCTACTTTCCCATTCCTGGGACCCAGTAATTGTGAATGCATGTATTTTAACTTTGTTGTTCCAGTTACTGTTCTTGGTTATTATGAACCAGCCTTTAAGAAATCTCCTGCAGCTTCACCACTGTTCTTATCATTGGTAAAGGCCAACACTATGAGAGTCATTCACTCTGAGCTGATATATTGGGACCATAGTGGTGGTTTCACCACCATATTTTTAAAGTACCCATAATTTTTTAAAAAATAACAGGATATTAATTAATAAATGCTTAAGTATCATTCATTAACTTACATCTTACACTAAAAATCCACATAGTTACTGGTGTTATTAAGGTACTTGCCATTACAGGAAACCAGTTCTTGTGTGCCTTAATCAGAGAGTGATGCCACCTACAATGAAAGCCAAGTATGTATTTCTTGTTTCATACCATCATTGTCACAGTTGAAATGTTGTTGTTAGCTAATGCTAGATTTCTGACAATGAAGTCATTAATCCTACAGTTAAACAGTTGAAATGTTTAACAGATGAAAATCACTGGGTGCCAAATTCTGATGTAGGGAGGGTGTTCCTAACCAACTGTTGCGATCAGATCTTGAGTTTATTTGACTGTGTCTAACCCACTTTCTCGCTGTTCTATCATTCATTGCTGTTTCCCCACAAATCTCACACAACTGGTGATGAATGGATGCTGCTGGTGTAACATTCTTGCATTGCAAAAATGAATCACTGAACTGAGTTCATAGCTGGCAGTCGTTTTATGGTTTTCAACATTTTGAAATGCTCTTAAAAATAGGAAAACACAAATTGCTCACGTCTGAGTCTGGTTTTCTAATGAATGGAGGAAGTGATTACACATGCTCAAAATTGAAAAAAAAAAAAAAAAAAAAAAAAATTGTAACTATACTGAAGTTCTTCTGATGTGGCACAATTTATTTTTAACAGGGGTGGCATGCTGTCCGGTACCGCCGAAGCAAAGCCGGATGATTGTGAGTACGTATTATGAAGGGTGATTGGTGTGGGCAGATCAAATATCATGGCGGATGCCCTGACATTGACCTGCGATTTGGGGCGTGCATGTGTGGAACTGGGGCATTAAGGGAAAATCTGGGTGAGAATGTCATGTATCTGGTTGACTGTAGTCTCCAGAGTTGTGGTGTCCTTTGTTTTCTGTGTATTGCGGTAGATGGTCTCTGTGTGTTGGCGTAGTCGGGCGAGTTCTTCGCGTGTTTTGGTGAAGATCTGTATGAGCTCCATGAGGTGTGTCGGTTTGTTGCTGGGCCATTGATTGTGGCATGGTTGTGGCGCTGTAGGAGCTCAGTGGTGTTGATGTTTGCCTGTGTGTTGTTGGATGCGGGCTCTTGCATAGTTACCCTGTAGCTTCGGACCTCCCCACTCAAAATTGCAACTACAGCAGCAAAATATTTAAATGATACTTACTTTCATATCATGCCGCATATTAATTTATGCTAAGCAAATTGTATTCAAATATGTATGACCTGACATTTACCTCAGGCTCATTACAAGCCATATTCTATTTACATTTTGAAGACATACATTTTTTATGATCTACTTTCTATTGTTCATAACCATTTGTCTTCTCTCTTTTCACAGTCTAAGTCAACTTGGTTTTTACTTTATTTAAAAGCTGACCTAATTTCTCATTGTGTTTATAGGACAAACCACTTATGGAGCATTCTCTGCTACTTTAATCCATTTTTCAGACAGAAAGACATTCAAATACATGGGTCATTCAATAAGTAGTGGCAATACTGCTTGTGCTGCTATCAGCAGTAAATGATGCAAACTCATAACAGTGAAAAAGAAGAGCATCTGATATGAGTCATCTGTGAGTTTGAAGACAGTAATCTTATTTAGAGGACATTTGTAGTGAGTTTAATTTGTTGATTGTTATCTGTATGTTCTACATTGCTTAGTAAACACAAACAAAGATGCTTCATTAAAATTCAGATTACAAGAAGCAACAATGCTCGACAATGTTATGCAGAATTACTGGAAGCTTGTGGTAGAGAGCTTTACCATATTCTAGCATGGTGAGGTGGGCGCAAAGGTAGGGGACATGTTAAAAAATATGGAGCACTGTTAAGAGCACTGCTGTTGGACTAACAAGGAAAATTGCAATTGCTCCTGGTACAATTCTTTATGTACTTAAGACATCTTAACAAAGCCCTTAGTGTTACTGCAAGCTCTACATCACAATATGTCATTTCAATATTTTTAGACATTTCAGAAGCTTTCGTCAACCTCTGACGGCTTTTCGGCCATCTCAGGAGAGTTCAGTGTCCTCACTGTCTATATATTAGTTTTCTGGACTACTGTCACAATAGAACAGTGCGTGTGAAAGGTGTCCAGGACACCGTCACTCCATTACGAAAGACTGCCCACAAAATTCAATTTTAGGACCAGAGTTTTGGGATGTAGGTCTCGAACACCCTTTAAACAAACTGTCGGAACATCAGGATGTCATGGATGTGATTTGCTTCTGCTTATTGAGGCAAACAAGCTTGAGCAGAAAGGCAGACAAGTGACAGTCATCATACAAGAATGGTGCAACACCGTTAAACTAAAGATAGCCCCAATGAAATCTTCTTACCTGCCTCTTAAAGATAAATTCTCCTGAGATCCTACAATTAAAATAAATCAGCAGAGGATCAGAGGATACGTAAAGAAACTTGCATCAAATACCTTGGTGTAACAATTGACGTGAAACTGAACCTCAAACAACACCTCGAGACACTCAGCAAAAAGGTCACCACAGTAATGATGAAAATAGCAAGCGTTGGTCAGCGGAAATTTCATCTACCAATAGATATAATAAGAACATACCACAATAGTATCATGAAAGGCATTCTCGGATATGCTGCAAGAGCTTGGGTACCTTATGTACAGAAAACCCATTTTAAAAAGAAATTGAAACAAACACAAAGAAAAATGCTCATTCGGATAACTTATGCATATAAAACTACTCCCACCATGGCGTTATGGCCAATTGATCTCAGGCAACAACTTCATGCAGCAAAGGCTTGGCTGAAGAAAGGAGATCTCCCTAAAGTTTATCAAATCATTGGCCAACCGTGCACAACAAAATGACAAATAAACGATTCTCTTCTGGAATGGCAACTCAAATGGGACACTGCTGGACACACATACTCATTCTTAAATTCAATAATAGAACATCTTAAACTACAACATCTGAACCCCAAAGCAGGGTTAATACACTTTTTAACCAGACATGGGCCCTACTCAATATATCTCAAGTGTATTCAAAGAACTAATTGTGAAATATGCGATATCTGCAAGGTTGAAGATAGCGAAGAACATGCTACTTTTATATGTATAAAGTATCAAGAGATAGTACAAACGGAGAAAACAGCCCTACGAGGACTAGATACTTGTACAAACCATCTTACACAACAAAGATTTAACACATAATCTTAATGTACTCACAAATGAAATCTAAAAAAAGCTCTACAGTCCTATTATTCTCATGCAAACACCCCAGTTTCTCCAAACCAACCTGCAACAACACCCCTATAATCCGAAGGCCAGCCACACTGTCAACATCAACCACATCTCTACATCCCACAGCAGCCCCAGAAGGACGAGATGAAATAGATATTATCAATGAGGCTCCGAGAAGTAGAAGAAAATATTTTTGCATTACTACTGGCAGAAGGAACTGGAGAAGTAAACACCTGCTAGAATTATCTGATTTGTCATCCTGAGGCCAAACACCTCTTATATAAATGTATTAATTATATCACAATTTATATTTAAATCAATTATTTTATGCTATGTAGATTGTTTATTTTAAATTATCTGCAAAAATAATTTATTAATAATTATTGTACAATGAATCTAAATAAAGGGAGATATGCAGACTTATAGTCCTGCTATAGACTCAAGGCATCAGGACATAAGAATGCAGATATTTATATATATTATATACTTAAGACACTGTGGATGACATCCATCGTCTCCCTGAAATATGGTGATATGTTATTCATGCTGAAGAAGATCACTTTGGTGCATAGCAACAATGTGACTGTTTCAAAAATTTTTTTGTTTTTTTTGTTAATTCAAATGTTGCCACTAATTATTGAATGACCCAGTATAATACTGTGACAAGTTCAGTATCTTTTAATGTCACTTTATTTGTCTTAAAAATGGAATCACAAAACACAGTTCTGTGCAAATACTGCTCATTGTACACAACAAATAACTCCAACAATTAACTGTCTAAACTGATTCTGAAGGTATATTCACTGAAACACACTCAACACTTCTTACTGTCTGTTCAACTCGCTTATATAGCCGAGTGACTTTGTGAAACTTATAGTAAAAACCCAGCCTTTGTAACTTCTCGAACTGTCAAAAGTAGACCTTTGTTCTTGTGTTCATTTTTGTCCTTGTTTACTGGCCATGTGTTGCCTAGCAAGGTAGTGGTTTGAGGTAACTCACCTCGAGTGTCCCTTGAAGTGCATGAATGCCATGGCAATATATTCAGTATCCTCCTTATCATCACATAAGGGACATTGTTTTAAGAGCATACCATTTTTAAGTTCTTTTAATCTTCTAACATCAGTTCTAACCATGCAATGCCCTCCTGTTCATTTTATTTACTTTACCTATATAGATGTACCTTTCCTATGAACTTTTTATCCGAGCATAGAAGGTATAAAACATTTCTCAGTGGTTTTGATGATGCAGTTTTAAAGGAAATCCTTAAATGTTGTCCACAGGCAAGTTGATCAATGTCTGAATACCCTCAAAATCACTTTGGAGGTGGGCTTTAGTTACAGTTACAGGAGATATACCCAGAATTTGAGGAAGCATTCACTAATGAACAGAAGAATGTTAGTGAACTTTTTCTGAACTGAATTTAGATGTGGTAACTATGCCCCAAGAAAACAAGTATGAACTGTAGGAGATGCTCTCATCAACACTAAAGCTCGCTTGTCATCCAGAAAGGTTATTTGCATCTATTTCTGTATCCAAAGGCATGTTACTCATTGGTTTCCTTTACAACAGACTATGAATGTGGCATGTTGGACAACATGGGAGCTGCTTATTCCAACATTTTTGAGTAGTCTGTTCTTATAGGGAATGCAAGCTATTGAAATTTCACCAAAAGCCAATGAAACATATTTCCTCCATTATAGTGTCCTCTGGTTACTTTTGGTGACCTGTTTGTTCAGCTGACATCAATACCAGCACCTGCTCCTAAAATATATGCATGGTAAAGATGTGACAGTAGTTGGTGTTAATTGCATGGTACAGACATCTTGCAGGTCATCAACTCCAATAGCCAATGCACAAACAGTAATGAATGATGTAAATCGTAAAGTTAACTCTCTCAAGTAAACTGTGTATCTTATTTGCATTACAAGTTGCAAGACCTAAGTTTTCCATCTTCTTGTAACTGTGTTTCTTTACAATGTTATAAAGTGTAAAGTATGTGTATGATGTAGGAAGCAACCACCCAGAAACGGTAACCAGAACGGCAATGGCAACACCTAGCAAGGCAGCACTCAACATTTTCATTCTCAACAGCCTGGTAATGAGAATGGGAGTGCACATTATTAATAGAAAGTGTAGGTCCATATTGCGTGCGCATTGGGAATTCACTGGTTTCTAACTGACCAGTGATATTTTTTCTAGCTTGTGACTAGAGAGCTCTAGTGACTGCTTCAAGGCACGGTCACCTTGAACAATTTCTACAGTGAAAAGTCTAATATGCACAATATGAATCTAACATGCCATGCCTGGGAACACGAATGAGAAAGTTAAAACTTGGCCAAGTCTTCTTCCCCACTTCAGGGGCACAGGAAAGCTTGATTGTGAACACTCCCATTTGTTGTTTGTAGTTTGTAGTGTTTAACGCCCGCTTTTACTACTACGGCACCGCAGGCGGTGACACTGATGATACATGGAATGAAGATGGAGCACCGGTGGAATGAGATGGCGGGGGAAACTGGAGTACCCGGAGAAAACCCGCCCTGACGCCGCTTCGTCCACCACGAATATCACATGCGGGTCCCTGGGATCGAACCCGGGCCGCCTAGGTGGTAGGCGAGCGCCCTAACCGCTCAGCCACGGCGCCACCACACTCCCATTTGAATACATGTATTTCAACTTTCTCATTATAGTTATTGTTACCATTAATGGTGGTTGTGAACTAGCCTTTATTGTAGTAAGAAGAATTTCAGAAGCAGTACTACCAGGTCTACAAGAATTCTTATAAAATGAAATTCACATTTAATTTGTAAATTTAGTGCACTGAACATTTGAAAAATTCTACATTTCATGTTATTGACCAAAAATGTCAGTTAATAGAATATCATGAAAATTGTTGACTGATAAAGCTTATGAAAGTCAATGTCTTAGTCCCTGACTTACCTTGCAAAACTACTATTGCTGTGTTTCAGCTGATTATTGGACTTCAAAATCATCAATATCACTTCTAAATACTGGAAGGCTAGAAGGAGAATAACTGTTGTTAGCTCCTGTGCATTAGACACACACACACACGCACACGCGCACGCACACACACACACACACACACACACACACACACACACACACACACACACACACACACACACACACACACACACACACACACACACATAAATGCACACATTTCATATTATTGCAAGATGATCATGCTTTGCTAGATGAGGGTTTTGCAGGTTTTAGTTTCAGGAAGTTGCCAAGTGTGGTGTCTGAATGATCTTCAAACAAGACAACCTTCTAAATAAGATGGTAGCACACAGAAACCTCCTCTAAAATACAGCTCTGCCAACTAGTTTATTTATAAAGTAAACTAAAATCCTTGGCATAGCAACAATGGACTAAGATTTGTATCTTCTATTGGAGATGGCATGTGATCAACACACCAGACCAACTAACTCCTCATGAGGCTGAGTGCACCCCATACTACACCTCCCAGCATTAGAAATACCTGGATCAGCAGTGCTAGAGGACAAAACTGCAGACTTACTTGCAAATAAGACTTGTTCACTAAAGGCGTCACAAGTTGCTTAACAGACTTCTTTTTTATCTTTTCTTTTGCTTCACTTTGAGGTTTTGCCTCATCCTTCAGTATACTGGCACAAAATTTCTCCAAAACTTTGACACCAAGACTATCCACTTGGAGAATCTCATCCAGTGATTTGAACTCTCCACTTCTTTGCTTAAATCTAAGAAGATTCCTGGCTCTAGCTTTGCTTATGGCATACCTGAAATACCAATAAAAATGTTTACTATTCTAAAACCACAAACAAAAGATTAAGTGTTCTTTCTAAGTAATCTACTGTATTGGCCCAAAAAAAGCACTTTTGATCCTAGTTTCAACAACAAAAAATCCAGTGGTAGCTTATGTTCACTACCTTGGCTATTTATGAGAGTCATATTAAATGTTGCAAGCAACAATTTTTAAAAATCTTATTTTTTACACAAATCAACTACATCACCTTAATCTACAGACTTTTCTGACACTTTTCAACATAGTCTCCATTTCTTTGCACACATTCTTCCCATTGTTCTGCAAGCTTGAAAATGTCAACTACATCCTTAATCTACAGACTTTTCTGACACTTTTCAACATAGTCTCCATTTCTTTGCACACATTCTTCCCATTGTTCTGCAAGCTTGAAAATGTCCTTATGATAGAACTCCATTCCAGCTTCCTGTAGGCACTGACGCACTAATTTCTGAAAATCCTTCACTATCTCGTAGTGTTGGCTGGCCTCGCATCTGTGACTTAATAGAAACAAAAAGATGCTAGTCGGAGAGTGCCAAGTCAGAATTGTAGACAGGATGTACAAGTTTCCCATCCAAATGTCCTCATCTTCTCCACTGGTGACATGAGCAGGATGAAGATGCTCCTTATACTGTTGTAGGATCATCTTTCCAAGGCATTTATTGCAAAATGCACAACCAAGCTTCAAGCGGAAGCTGGTTTGTCCAGGTTCAAGAAAACCAACCAGAATGCAACCCTATGCGTCCCAGAAGACGCTACCCATAACTTTCCCAACAGATTGCACTGTCTTCGCTTTCTTCTTCTATGGCAAATCCAAGTGGTGCCAATTCATACCCATTTTATTTCAGGCTCGTAATGATGGAACCAGCTTTCATTGCCTGTCACAATACTCATAAAAAAATCATCACTTTCATTTTGAAATCTCTGAGGATGGTTTTTGGTAATGGTTCTTCTCTGAAGTTTGTGACCTAAGACCAGTATGCTAATTTCCACTGACTGACTTAAATTTTTCCCAACAAACCACAATATGTTAAATTCATGTGAGAACATATCCTAATGGAGAATTTAGTATTGTGCTGGCATGTTGCCATGGTAGCTCAGTGATTACAGCAATCAGACAGACAATGAAACATCTATG
This sequence comes from Tenodera sinensis, assembly GCA_030765045.1. Classification (NCBI taxonomy): domain Eukaryota; kingdom Metazoa; phylum Arthropoda; class Insecta; order Mantodea; family Mantidae; genus Tenodera; species Tenodera sinensis. The sequence goes on from CM060970.1 coordinate 15,161,072, forward strand.
GTTCAAATTCTAGCCATGGCATTGAACTTTTCAGTCTGATTCTACCTTTCTAATCTTTGTTCTACAAATGTTGAGTGTGAAATATAATTAGTTGCCATTGATTGACCTTATACAGGAGAGCAAAAAATCATTGAATGGGCTGCGTAGCATTTTGCCTGTGCACTTCCACGGCACTTGTTGCCATCTGCCGCTATCATAGAAAGTTGTGGATGACACCATACAACATTTTCAAAACTGCTTTTAAAGGCTTTACTTATCAACTTTATGAAAGGAGATGCTGAAACAATCACCATAATTGTCCATACATTTTTGATATCTCTTTAGGAAACTATATCCATCACTCACCATAGTTCACGTTGAGAAATGCTGGCAATTTCCTGGCAGATATTTTGTTTTAATTCTTCCAGGGTGTGTGTGTTCGTCTTGTACATTTTATGTTTTAAATTACCCCAGAGATAGAAATCACAGTGGGTTAGGTAGGGGGACCAAGGGAACCACTAATAATTCTGTCCTGAAATGTGCTTTCAATGTCCTCATCAAAAGATTGGCCGTATGAGCTGTTTCAGAGTCTTGTTGAAAAAAGGCAAAATAATGTTCCCTGTCTGTTAACTCTCTAAAAAAAGGGAGGCAAAATATTATTCATGTATGTACAGGTGTCAACTGTTGGCTCAAAAAAAAGGGGGGTACATATAGCTCTTTCACTGCTAATGGCACACCTTACACAATATTAGGTTTCTTAGAGCTCCAATAATAATTATTTTGTGCACACACATTTCCATGAAAGGGGAACGAAGCCTCATCCGTGAAAAATATTAAATGGAAATCTTTCTGCAAATTGTACTTTCACTTGGCAAGCTGAGTTAACACATATGAATCATAAATAAATACATGCTGTGCAGTAGAAAACCTGTGCTGAGCCATAATACACATTGTGACTAGGTACAGGACAAAATAATAAGTCACTCGTAATAACTGAATCACATCACAGTCAACTCAATACTTCAGAGCAAAACCATGCCAGCAATGCGACCTTGTTTATGTAGCAGTCTGTTATCATATTTCCACACACCCATTGGAAAAGCACCATGCAGCCCATTCGGAAATGTTACTCTCCTGTTAGTTGGTTAAAGTATGAAGCGAGGGACTGCGAGTATATACGCATTGTCAGTCACCATTAAGGTATGTTACCTCATATGAATTTGAGATCTGCTTGTGGTTTACCAGGAAAAACACAAAATTAGTCACAAAATTCAATGTAATGTTTGTATGTTCCCATGCAAGCTCAGTGGTTAAAGCAGCTGAACAGAGACTGGAAGATCTGCGGTTCAAATCCTAGCTGTGGCATTGAATTTTTCAGTCTGATTCTACCTTTCCAATTTTTGTCAAGTTCTGTGTAAAATTAAGGTTGTAGTGTTTATGAAGAGCCTTCTAAACATTAAAATTGGTGAGCTGCTGCAGCTTATGTATTTGAGTTTGAGAAGTACTTTGATGGTGATATTTTAGCAATCCTTATCTTACAAATTCTTTTATATAAAATAAATTTACGAGAGTTGTAATACTATCTAACTCTAATAGCAGCTTACCACAAAAAGAAAAAAATGTTGTTGTTGTTGTTGTTGTTGTTGTTGTTGGCTAATGCTGGATTTCTGACAATGAAGTCATTAATCCTCTTGCTCTCCAATATTTTTCACTCATGGATGGGGCATTAGAAGTGGCCGGGCATATTTGAAGGTGGTCTCGATCCATTTCCTCTTGCAGATCACATAGAGGACAGAGTGGTGAAGAATATATCCCAATTCTGTTTAAATGTTTTGCCAGACAATCATGTCCTGTAATCAACCTGAAGGTTGCAACTGCTGTTTTTCGAGGATACTCAGGAATTTCTGTTTGAATGTTTGGTAGTTCCCATCTTTTATTCTTTGATTTTTCATAGTAATATTTTGCAATAATTTTTTTGAATTCAGAGTTGACTAATCTTTTAGCTGCATAAAATGGTAAATTAACTATTGATTTCTGCACATTGCCGGTACCCTTTTTTGCAAGAAAATCAGCTTTCTCATTACCACTCAGTCCACAGTGAGCTGGTATCCATTGGAAGACTAGGCGTTTTTGAAGTGCTGTTAGATGGGTAAAGATTTTCCAACATTCTATAATTGTTTGGTTTTTTGGTGACAACTTGGAAGTAATTGCTATAATTGCTGCTCTGGAATCTGAGAGAATAACTGCTTGCTGAAAATGTGAAATTCTGTACAAAAGATTTTGTAGGGCCATTCGAATTGCTTCAATTTCTCCATCAAAGTTTGTAGTTCCATAACTTAAAGATTTGTAATAGGAAAAGAGGTGACATGTGACTCCAGCACCTGCTCCATCTTGGTTTGATATAAATGATCCATCAGTATAAATATGGAGCCATTCGTGTTCTGGAAATCTAGTATGGATTGTCTCTAATGCCAACAATTTTAGAACACTAATTGGAGTATCACTTTTCTTAACTTCTTTTGTCAGGTGTAAATAATATGTGATGTCTAATGTTTGTGTCGGATTGACTTTAGATATGAAGTTTTCCTTTGAATTAGGAAGGTATACATTCTTCTTGATGTCTTGAATTTTGGAAAGAAAGCTCTCCTCAGTCTTTAGTGTATGTGTAAAATTTCTCTTGTGCCATGTATTGAATGGGAGTCTGATCAACTTTTCGTGTTGAATAAGAGCCGCTTTTTCTATTTCATATTCAATGGGGCATTGGTTGGTTAGTATTTCCATAGCTGCTATTGGTGTGGTTTTGATAGCACCTGTAATTAATCTCAGACTTTGGTTTTGAAAGATTTGAATCTTTTTTGTGTTTGCTGTTTACAAGAACATTGAGGGTGATGTATTATAGTGGAACCTCAAAAAAGTGTTGTTTTTAGAATTATTTCCCAAAATATTAATGCTATGTATTACACTGCAGCATGTAAAATTATATTAAATGAAAAACTGAAGCTGTTAACCGTGAAGCAATGCAAATTAATTAGAGACTAAAAGAATGAAGCCATTTGCTCTCTTGCATTCCAGTATTCTGAAGTGAGAGATTTCTACGTTTTTTGAATAGGTGATACTTCTAATTAATTGTCATATTTATGTAAGATTATATTAGATGAAGCACTGGCAGGGTTTGCCCTGCTAAGTTAGAGCCTCAGCACAGCTCTCAGTGGCGTGCTTGCTTTATTGATGACACAACTAACCATACAGCAGGTCAAATTAACCTGGAAGTCTACTAATAATGAACAACTTAGAGTATTACAAAGTGCATGTATATAATTACACACATACTTATGCAATTTGTCAGATAATTTCTCTTACATAGTTTTGTGTTACACTTGCAGCAGAATATTTTCGCTCTGTTTATCTACCTGATGAATTTAATTATTTTATACTTATATGTAAAGTGACTTAATCAGTATTACATAAAACAGAACTAGCTTTTCTACATTTAACTGATGAAGTGTTAAACGTAAGAGAAACAAAATTACATTTCATAATATAAAAATCCAAGACAGACAATAAAACTAGAACATTTAAGGGTCTACTGTTGAGAAATTGTGAATAAGTAACTTATATAAATAATGCTAATGGCTTCATTGCCAGATGCAAGGCACTAGAAAACAACAACTTATATAAATTATAAAATGCAATAAAATTAAAGTGCAACTTATATTAAATGTTTTATTTTTTGTTGGTTAGTTTTCTGTTGACCAGCCTATGAATATTTGGGGTGATATTTCATGCTGCTGTCATTCTAAGCACTGCATTAAGATTTTCATGAAGAAAGCTTATACATGTACTGCTGTGCCAAACATTCAACCGCCATTGCTATCCACTGTTGTGACATGACCGGTTGCTGCTCGGCAAGCAAGCTCTTGGTGCCGTCCACTGCCCACTGCTCTAAAGTAGTGTATTGCCAGTGCTTGGATTAGATAATGGAGAGCTTGCTGGAGTTATGTCGACCTCCCATATGCCAGCCTTAAGGGCTAATTCTGCAAAGCTACTGGAAGAAATGTTTTCATTATTATTTATTTATGCCAACAAACTTACTGTTCTACCTCTTAAACTTTGCCCACACACGGCTTGTGTGTTTAAAAACACCAACAGTAAGTTTGTTGGCATAAATAAATAATAATTACCATGTGAAGGTTATTTAATCCTGGGATATAAAGTACTTGCAATAGTAAGTCACCATTGGGGTAATTGTCTCTGATGTGAGACTGCCTTTGTGGTTTACCAGGAGAAATACGAACTGGCTTGAGAATTTAGTGCCATTCTGGCAGTTTGTCACAATAGCTCAGTGGTTGGAGCGTCCGCCCGGCAAGCGGAAGGTCTGTGGTTCAAATCCTAGTTGTGGCATTGAATTTTTAAGTTCCAGTTCTACCTCTTAAACTTTGCCCACACACGGCTTGTGTGTTTAAAAACACCAACAGTAAGTTTGTTGGCATAAATAAATAATAATTACCATGTGAAGGTTATTTAATCCTGGGATATAAAGTACTTGCAATAGTAAGTCACCATTGGGGTAATTGTCTCTGATGTGAGACTGCCTTTGTGGTTTACCAGGAGAAATACGAACTGGCTTGAGAATTTAGTGTCATTCTGGCAGTTTGTCACAATAGCTCAGTGGTTGGAGCGTCCGCCCGGCAAGCGGAAGGTCTGTGGTTCAAATCCCAGTTGTGGCATTGAATTTTTAAGTTCCAGTTCTACCTCTTAATGTTTTCATTGTTTACCAAAATCTGTTTCCTGAACAAGTAGTAGTAGTGTGGTTCCAATATCAGCAACCTTTGCCAGATCTTCTATTATTACAACAAGGTTAAATCTTCTTTCTTGCCAGGCAAGTTTCCTTGTCCTTGGGTTCATCTTTATAGAGTTGTACTTTACATACATGTTTCATAAATTGACATGTTCAGAAATTAATGTAACTACTCTCCTTATTCTTCTTCTGTCTAGTCTCAAGAGAGACAAGGAAAGTTTTGAATGGACCTAAGACCAGTTTCCTGGCCTATCTTTGTACAAGTTTTATAGTCAGCTGATCATTTTATCTATAAGATATTAAATATTTAATTTTCTATCCAAGGCTTACAACAATAGAAAGTCCATTCCTTGACACCACAAATCTTAAAATTTATTTAATATGCAGTACACTTAATAGTTGGGAACAGATTGTCTATTAAGTAAACTATCAGGATTGTTTGATGAATAATGCACCTAGAATTTGTTTTACTGAATACAATACAAACCTGGCCTGACATTGGGCATGTTATATCTCAGAAACTGTTTGGGCTAAACTTCCAACTGTGGGTCCAATGTTAAAAAAAATCTGATGTATTCCACTCACATGACTTTCTCTACTCTTGTACTAACCATTCTTATAAACTCTTATTCCTGTATCTTCTTCGTGTTAGTTGCGATAAACATTTGTACAAATTATCTCATTGCTTATTTCCTTGTAGGTACAAGGGGAATATTAGAATACAGTAGGCTTTGTGTGATAGTCAAATCCTTTAAAGCTTTGAGATCCTGTTCTCTTTGCACGATTAACATATAAAAAAATGAACAACAATATTCCATTTCACAAAGGTTCTGAGTTTTTTTAAACTGACTCACAACATGGAATATCTCCAAAATGGTTCAGTCTACAAAAGAATTTATTCAGACATAAATTGTGTGTTTTAGCGAAATCTACATTTTTTGTACAGTAGGATTTTGTCTATCTCTTATGGTTTACGAGTTATTCAAAAGACACCCTGAGTAAACTGGACTACTTAGGCTACAGCCAGAAAATTCAAAATATACATTTCACTTGTCATACAAATATCTTAAACATATGTCATTTTACTCAAAATCGTTAGAGCCATTTTCAACAAAATCAAAATTTTCCATGAAGAGAATAATTTAGGATGGGGCTATTTTCTTCAAAATCATGTTGCATCCTTGAAAGACATTAAACTTAAATACCAACTTTGGCTTTTAACCGACTTTTCGTTTTTGAGTTATGCTGTCCTCAGACTGACAGACACACACACAGACCTTTTTCTAAAAATGCTTTTTTTCAATTTAGGGGGTCCCAAAACATATATTTCCGGTGAAATCTCAACATCGAATTTTTGGTTGGAATACAATACTTCCTCTACTTACCAGTAGAGAAAGTAAAACAAGAACCAGAATGTGAATAGTGCTCACTAGACGACCTAATGAGGTATTTTTTAGAGTTGATGTTAGCACTTCTAGAGCCTGCGACCCATCCACCGACCACCTTTAGGGCACTTTCTTTACAAAGCACTACCCAGGGTTGAGAACCCTAAGCTGCAAAGTGTAGCCACAGAATGTTTTTTAGAAGTAGAGGAGTGAGTAGGTCACAACTGCAAAACAACAAAGCATAGCCTTAAGATCTGTAAAGTTAAACACCAGTACCTGAGGCTCTGAAAGTGGTCACATAAACTCTAAGAGCAACTCTTACTCTATTCTGATAAGTTTTATTCATATTCTATTTCTTCTTGAGTTTAAAAATGGAACCCACACTCGGAAGTTTTCCCCTTAGTTGTTCACATTGGAGTAGCAGTTGGTTTATTCTACTAGATCTGTGCATAGCTTTTTATGTGAAACATTCTTTACCCATCAATTCTGTTACCTGCTTAACTCCTCTTCCGTAGAATCGTTGATTTTCTGAAGAATTTTATTTTGTTCATCAGGTGTATAAGGAGGAGCATATGTGTTTGTTGAGCACCTTAGAACTGACGCCCATGGTCTGGACAACAGATATTTTCTACAGACATTCTGAAATAAGTTTACAATAAATACTACATATAAAAGGGTACAGGATATGTAATTATCTTATTAAGGCATGCCATTTTGTGAATTAAATTGCAGTTTTCATCACCATTACTAATCTATACATAGGAGTCTTGTTAGCTTTGAATTATTAAGATAATGATATTTGTGGTGCACAACAACGAAGCCAGAGAACTATAACATTAGTGGGAAATACTGCAACTAAAGTTCTTGTTATGTTTAATGTTGCAGTGAATAATACATCGAATTTTATTTAGCTATTGTTTCCTTTCCTAAGCCTTGTGATTAATGTGGTAGACTGAGCACGCAAATAAGTTTCTAAATGCAGAACCATCTTGTTTTTGTTGTATTTTTTAATTCATGAAGCAAACTACTGAAATTGGAGTTGCACTCTCTTTCAGTAAACCAGTAGACACATAGAGGTATGCACTTTGATGTTGTGCGTGCAGTGATGCAGGGAAACTTTTTCTATTTTGGGGGATCTATTACGAGATAGTTAAAACCTACTTTATTGCAGTTAAGGTTATGTCATTCTCTTTCTAATTTTGCTATCATTATGTTCATTTCTCTGGTGTAATTTTCTCACGACCAGGTAAAATGAACAGGCATTACATATTCTCAAGCGGTATGAACTGTAAATACTTCTATTACTCACTTTGCAAAATGGCGCTAGTTTAATTGTGCGATACACGAACTGCACCATAGCGATTGAACAAATATCCAGTGTAATGTAGTGATCACATAATTTGGATGTTGTCAGATTTAGTATTATGGGCAAGAGTCCCGGTAACTTCAGTTGATGTTTTTACTGTTTATAAACTAGAAGCCATCAGAATGAGCACGAGCACATGTTAAGCACTGTTGACCCATTATGCTGAATGGATATTAGGTGAGTGGGATATACATGTTTTTATGTACCTACTCTTATATTTAGCGGGTACGCGGCATACTTCTAACCTATTTCTGTATGGTATTCCTTAAAGAATTAATCACCTTTATCAGATTGGGCAGTATTTAGGACTGACATAGCGCCATATTTTCAGTCTTATGAACTTGTAAACGAAAATTCCGCCGCTGCTTAAACTATTTCGAACGGGGTGTTTTGCATATTTTCATGCATTTCCAATTTCAAATATTAAATTAGTCTGTGTTTCGTCATGAAACTGTTAACTTTATCATTGCTACAAGATGCTGTTTAGAATTAACCAGGTGCGGCGTTTAAATTAAATAACGAGCGGCCTGATTTCTTACTTCCTAAATGTGGTAAAATATTTCCAATAATATGACAGCCGAAATATTATTCGGATTAAACGGTTTAATTCAAAATGGGAGAAGTTTGATAAGTTTCCGCCAGGTAGCTATATCTTCCAGAGTTTTATGAAAACAAGGGAAAAGAGAGTGCTTGTGCCAACCTGACGGACTAAAAAACACTACTCTGGCAATTGTAGCTTTTAAAAGCTCACTATAACCTAATTCTTTCATTGTGTATGCCTAATATATTTTGTGTCTGCAAATATTTCTTCGCAAATATTTCTTACCCTCACATTAAATGTAATTGTTACTTGTTTGATTCGAAGTAATCAGCATACCAGCAACTTGGGGGAAAACACTCGCTAGGATATTATTTTAATTTCATAATGTTCTCCTTTAGCTCTTTTTGACATATACACATTCAGCAGGAAACGCAAATGATTAAGATCAACCTAGACTACTTAAATTGACGAGAGTTTTATGGAGTTCGATTTTTCGAAAATGTGTTGTATTTATCCGCTCGTCTTCCTCCAGGTGGCACTGGCTCATTGTTTATACGATAAACTGCAGCGCTGCCAACATATAACTAAGAAAAGCCGCCATTCTTACGCGAATTGCAACTGATTGAGGTTCGAGGGCCTGAGCAACAAAGCGTAGCCGAGGGATACTTTTTTAATTACTTTCTCTACAGGTAAGTAGGAGAAGTATTGTATTCCACCCAAAAATTCGATGTCGAGATTTCACCGGAAATATATATTTTGAGGCCCCTGAATCCAAAAAAAGCATTTTTAGAAAAAGGTCCGTGTGTGTCAGTCTGTGGACAGCATAACTCAAAAACGAAAAGTCGGTTAAAAACCAAAGTTGGTATTTAAGTTTAATGTCTTTCAAGGATGCGACACGAAGATTTAGAAGAAAATAGCCCTACCCTAAAGTATCCTTTACATGGAAAATTTTTCAAAATTTTGATTTTCTTGAAAATGGCTCTAACGATTTTGATTAAAATGCCATATGTTTGAGATATTTTTATGACAAATGAAATGTACATCTTGAATTTTCTGACTATAGCCTCTGTAGTCGTATTTACTCTGGGCGACTTTTGCATAACTGGTAAACCGTTAGAGATAGACCAAATCATACTATACAAAAAAATGTAGATCTTGCTAAAATACACAATTTATGTCTCAATAAATTTTCTTGTAGGGTGAACCATTTCGGAGATATTCCTTGTTATGTGTGTGAGTTTCGGAAAACTTAGAACTTTCGTGAAATGGGTCATCGTTCATTTTTTTATATCTTAAGTGTGCAAAAGACAACAGAATCTCAAAGCTTTAAAACATTTGACTATCGCACAAAGCCTACTGCATTCTAACATTCCCCTTGCACTTACAAGGAAATAAGCAATAAGATAATTTGTACAAATGTTTATGTTAACTAACACGAAGAAGATATAGGAATAAGAGTTTGTAAGAATGGTGAGTACAAGAGTAAAGAAAGTCATGTGAGTGCAACACATCAGATTTTTTATAAGTAAAAAGTAATGGAGCTGCGGCCGAAGGGGTGGTTAGCCATAAGTCTGTGAAGCTAAACCACAATGATCCAGGATCGGGGGAAGTAGAAGTTCGATTTTGTTCGTGCCGCGTGAGATTTCAGTGTATTATACAGTAGCATAAGATTAATTTATTGCGAGTGAAATGAAATCTATAAGTAGCGTGAAGTCACCAGCATTTTCCTCTAGGTCGTTAGAGAAAATGGAAATAAGGCTTGGAAGACCAACTTCTGTCATCAAGCTTACATGAACGATTTCGTCGAAAGACAGGACCTTCAGTGGAGTGTTCAACACTAGTGTATTTGAGAAAAATAAATGGTTATGCGCCAAAATTGCTCTATTTCGTTTTCCCTGTATACTATTCAGTGGAGAAGAAGCGTGGCCGAGACAAGTGTGACTGCTGTGCATCACTTGAATGAAAGAATTAAAAACACAAAGTATATCAACTTATGTAAAAAAAGTACCTTGTTGGATCCTTATGGGCAATGTAAACATTGTTGCTCAACTAAATATTGATCTTCATAATCAGAAACTTCCCAACAACAGATACGTCCACAACATTATCTTTAATTGTTTCAGATTCTGTGAAGCTTTTGAGTTAACACTGAGAGGTCACGAAATCATCTTCAAATCCAGGAATTTGTTGTGCCCTAAACAATTTTAATGCAGAACTAGACAAGGCTATGAAGAATCATCTTGACAATTCCACAGTTTCCTAAGGAACGTCCAAGCCCACCAGAAGAGTTTCTGGAAATTATGTTACAAGCAAGATGAAATCACAAACCACATAAAAGCTGCAGATTTCTCAGCGTTACCGCAGAGGAAACAAATGATGCGTCTAACAAATTTTAATTGGCTGTAATGCATTCATAATAATAGACCTGGTTTCGGAGCTTCGTTGTTTCCTCCTGGCTATAATGCTCCAAGTCTGGCAAAATGTAAGATTAATTTCATCGCAATTTATAAACATTTCTTAGAAAACTTACTGCTCCGGCAAGTAGATTTGGACAACATACAACACACAGTACACACTGATGCTAGAGGTCTACACAGGCTCGGGCTTAATAATAATAATAATAATAATAATAATAATAATAATAATAATAATAATAATAATAATAATAATAATAATAATAATAATAATAATAATAATAATAATAATAATAATAATAATAATAATAATAATAATAATAATAATAATAATAATAATAATAATAATAATAATAATAATAATAATAATAATAATAAAATTAAATAATCGGGCCGGGCCGGGCCGGGCCGGGCCGGGCCGAAGCTAAGAATGTCGTGCAGGCCAGGCCTCTAACTGGACATTCAGTGGGAGACACAGCATATAGGTAACATTCCACAGAACCAACACCAAGAATTCAGCACACACGTACCGACGCAAACAAAATCGCCGAGCTACAACAAGGCAAAAGAACATCGCTTCCAATGTGGCGCAACTAACGCAGGTGCAAATGCGCAACTGCACTAAGACACCAAAATATGTGTTATTAAAATAAACGTTACAAATCAATGCCCTTCCTTGTTTTCCTACCCTGCGAGATAGGCCACTCGTTCTTCTTCAACTATCTTCCCATTCCTCTGGCAAGTACGAAGATTGGTGCACTGGTTATGAGTGGATTGTCACGAGAGATTCAAACACTATGAAGGAACTTTATACAAATGGGCAATATGTTCATTGTTACACACATCACTTCAGTCTGGTCATACAAAATGCAGCATCAACTAATAGGAATGTGAACGGTTTCTTTATCTTTTCCAACGTAGTCCATTTTTCTCCACATTTCCACAGACAACAGCAGTTTTAATGAAATGGTCAAAAACTACTTCCAAGATTAGTCCAATCAGGTGGAATTTCCGGTCGCAGAGCGTGAACATCCTGTATATACCTACACAGAAGTGAATTTATTTGATTATAAGGGCAATTCATACTTCACTTGCGTAACATATTCAGCTACCATCTCACAAGCCTGTGGTTATTTGGAACATTTCCAAAATAAAAGTTCATATTTTGATTTTCGTTCTTCCATCAAATAATGCGTTGGTCTTGGTGGCTCAGTTGGTTATACACTGGCCTACCGATCCCAAGGTCGCGGGTTCAAATCCGGCCCAGACCGATGGTTTTGAAGTTGCTTAAAAACGACAGCTCCATGTCGGTAGATTTATTGGCATGTAATGCAACTCCTTAGGGACAAAATTCCGGCACACCGGCGGCGCTGATGTGATCCTAGCAATTGACAGCGTCGTTAAACAACAAAATAATTTAATTTAATCAAATAATGCCTCACGTCGACGTTTTTCAGCAGATGCAAAGAATACAATGTGAGCCATCATGTTCGTAAATAGGTACAAACATTTGAACCTATTATTTCGAATATTGGAGAAAATGTACATGGGCGTTTTTAAAACACGGGAGAACAAAGTTAAAAGAAGAAGAATATTTGATGACAGCTTGGAAACAGGAAATAGCAGGCCGAAAAAATCTGTGGCATAATAATACAAGGCAGATCCCACTTTGAATTCGAAGGTCATTTTTCAGTAACTGTGTTATTCTTACCTCTCACATTGTGTTTCTTTTCCCACACATCACCTATAGGACAGCTTATAGGAACTACAAGTCCATGGATGTGAGAAAACAAACAAAACCGACTGCAATATATGAAAGAGAGGAGCTTAGCAACATTAAGGGTGCTCTGTCTATGTTTGAGTTCATTATTAAAAGCCACTTAAATGACACTTGTGAAAGTTGAACTTATTGTTCTGAAGACTATGTCCGAAGCCGAACCGAGGTTGTCTATTCTGAAGAGAATAAAAATGTGTGCGGAACACAAAGACACTTCCCTTGCCATGTTTTCAGTGAAACGAGATCTCATAATGCAGATACTTGACTTCGATCAAAGGGGGATTGAAAAATATGACACCACGAAGGATAGAAGACTAGAATAGCGAGTCAAATAAGTAAGTTTATATTTTAAAATGAAATCTTATAGCTGGTTAGAAAACCCATTAAGTATTGTGGTTCTTTATACATTACTAGATGACCCGGTGAACTTCGTACCACTTAAAATTGATTTGCTCGTAATTCTTCAATCCTAATCAACATTCCAACTCCAATTCATTGAGATAGATATTAGACGCATTGTATACGTTTGAGTGTTGTTTGGTTACTAGATGAAGCTCATTTTTATTCGATTTGTTGAACTTATCTTGAGAACTTGGCAAATGTGAAATTCTCAGACTAATCTCTCGAGTCTCACTAAAACAATTTTGCATAATGTTTTGTTTATTTATAAGCCTGCAAAGTCAATTTACTTTAATGGAACGGCTGATCAAAATGAATGTTCGCAAAATATAACTAAACTGGATTTAACCACCAAACCTATTTTCGAAATTCACTAATTTTTTTAACGAAAAAAGCTATTTTAAATGTAATGTCTGCAGCTGTCAAACGATAGTTTGCCACAAACGCCATATATTGAAAGTAATATTTCAGCTCGTCCTCTCCTTGGCACTGTAATGAACACTGTAAAACCACACAGAATTGTTTTCAGAATCACTCAAATTTGTTGAACTTACCTTGAGAACTTTACAATATTAAAATCTTCACACTAATTCCTCGAGCTTCGCTGAAACGAAATTGAATGCTTTTTTTTTTTTTTTTTTTTTTTTTTTTTTTTGTTTATTTCTAAGCCTGCAAAGCCAATTTACCTTAATAGAATGGCTATTATGAACTTAACAGTTCTGCACTATCAATTTCTACACTGCTTGCTTTCTGAATCAGTGGTATAGGGTGGAAGTGAAATAATCCGCCAGACTTTAACACCAAATTTTTCTTATTGTGAATAACAAGAAAGTCTAATACCAAAAAGCTGAAAAGTTTACAGTTTTCTAGAAAAAAATATGTTCATGAAAAAATTTATCATCACCTGGTTGAAGTTTTATTGATTAAAGGGCTTTGATTTATGGGCATATTCATAGAAAATTGAATGAACGAGATATTTTTCCTTTTGGCGTACTTCAATAGTTTCAGCGGCTTCTGTGTAAATTAAATTTTAAAAATCCGTAAAACTTCCTTAGTGAATCACAGGATGGGTCGGTGGGTCGGTGGTCGGTCGGAAACGGGAGAGGGAGATGCTCTGTTGCCGGATATCACTGCTTCCAGCCACGTGCTTGTGATTTCTGCCACGTGCATCTAGTTGATCTTCGCGACTTGTTTATTATATTTGTTATTTTTATTGATATGCTGGATAGTGTTGGTGTTTATTTATATATATTCTTAACTTTATATGTTTATATATATATTATTCGTATTATATACACACAATTTAACCCTCCGTCAGGCGCAATACCTATTGCTACGTGTTCGGGCGCAATATATCTGAGAGATACCACGTACATTTCTGCCTCTGTGCTGTCTGAAATTCCTCCTAAATGTGAAATATTTGTATTTTATTGTGTTATTTTTATATACCAAATTTTATTTTCAAAGTATTACAGTACATCATACTACATTTCAAAAACATGATTTATGTAACTTGCAGAAAATAAACTAATGCTGCGAATGTACAAAATGTGAAAGGGTAATTATTCTTATATTTGAACATAAAGTTAACAATAAACATAATCAGTTTTTATGAAATTATAAACATTATTACAATTAATCAGTTATTTGAACTAAATAATTGTATGTGCGTGTGTCTGTAATATACTTGAGAGTTTTCACTGCAAATTCTCAGCACACTTCTTACAAACCTGTCCGGCATGCTCTAAACAATAGTACATTTCACATTTCTTGCAGCAATATCTTGAAAGTCGCTTCTTTTTTGAGTCTACAAGGCAAGTCTTGCAAACTTTGCTCTTATTTTCAGCAGAAGGACCTGAAGAATCTTCATCACGGACTTCTGTCGCAGCTTCGCAATCTGTGTCACTTTCATAATCAACAAAATCTTCATTATTATCTTCATTTTTATCCCAGAGCATATCCAGGGCGTTCTGTAGGTCATTAGGTTTGAACACTTCTTAGACCTTATGGGACGTAAAAACGTGACCAGCAGAAAAAAAGACCACAAAAACAATGAGGTACGTGAGCGGGCGCAATGTATCTCACAGATACTTTTGCTTGATAATCGAACGAAACAACAAGCAGCTGGCCAATAATGAACAAGGAAGTGCTACAGTGTGTTTTAGGAAGCTACAATGACTTGCATTAATTTCGCATAAACAGTTGCGTCATATTGTGGAGAAAGTTGAGGTTAATGATATAGGTCTGTAATTTTTGGGATCTGTTTTATCTTTTCCAGGTTTTTCAAGAAGTAAAAGATTAGCTTTTTCCCATTCAATGGGGTGATATCCATGTTTTATGATCATGTTGTAGATGTTAGCAAGATGTTCTATTGTAGCAGGTGGGAGTTTCCGGAGCATCATATATGTAACATTATCTGGTCCTGGGGCGGTGTTTTTGTTCTTGGGTATTGCATTTATTATGTCCTGTTCACTGATTGGTTTTTCTGCATCATTTGTGGGGTCCAAATCTGTAGTGGGGAATTGTGGAGTAAATAGTTCTTGTTGTTGTTGTAGTACATGTTTATTTATGCGCTGGTAATGTGGTTTTTTTTTTTCAAATTTAGGATCTTGAGGTGTTTGGAACACGTTGTCGTAATGTTGTCGAAATATCTCAAGTTTCTCTTTGGTGTCGTGGATTGTTTGACCGTTATGTTTGATGGGGTAGTTTGTGGATACTTTCTTTTTTGTACTTTTTGATAAGTCTCCAAAATTTCGCCGGGTCTCGTGTATGATTTTGTCTAACATGTTGTTCCATTTGTCGTAGTTATGTTCTTCTATTGCTTTTTTGACGTCTTCTTGTAACTTGTTGAGTCTTCGTTTATCTTGCGGGTGGTGTGTTTTGATATACTGTCGATGTGCTTTTCTCTTCTTCTTTATTAATAATATTACATTTGGTGGAAGTGGTCTACTGTAGGGGTTAATGTTGATGGTTTTGAGTGGAACTGCTGCGATGCGGGCTTGAGTGACGATGTCTGTTATGGAGGATGCATATTGTTCTATCTCGTGCCAAGTTGTAGGTGGTTGTGGAATAAGGTTATTTGAAAGTTGTTCTGCTGTATTTTTGAATAATTCCCAGTCGGCGTTTGCGAAGTCATTTACTGTGATTGTTCTTTTGCTTTCTGTGTTCCAAGGATTTGTTCTTATTGTTACTATTATTGGTATATGATCTGTATCTGGTGGAGCGTCGGTTATTATGTCTTCTATTTGAGGGTATGTGAGTTTCGAAGTTAGTATCTTATCAGGGGAGCTTGGCTGTTGATTACCTGTTCCTAGTCTAGTAGGTCCTGGTACTAGAACTAGTTTTAAATTTGTGTTGTCTAGCAGTTTCTTCAGTTGTCGACCGTTTGTATTAGTAAATTCGTCTAACAGTTCCGTATTGTTGGCGTTTAGGTCTGCTGCAATAATGAGACGAGGGAAATTGTCGTTAAGAAATTTAAAAATATCCGTTGGGAACGTTGATTATGGCGGGACGTATAGCGTTGCGATGTGGAGTTTCTGCCGTTGGATTTGGATTTCAACCAATAGGAGCTCTTGTTCTTGAAATACAGGGGGCGTGTCTATTTCCTTAGGATTTAGTTCTTTTTTTACCATTATCATTACTCATCCTCCGATTCCTTGTGTTCTGTCTTTCCGAAATATTTGTAGAGGTTGAAAATTGAAGTTTCTGTTTTTATTTAATTTTGTTTCTTTTACTGTGATGATGTCTGCTTCATGTTCTGATATTAGGTTGTAGAGTTGCTGTCTTTTAATGCTGATTCCGTTAAAGTTGATGTGTAACAGTTTGATGTTGTGACGAATGTGGGTTGTTACTGTTGTAGTTGCCATTATTTAGTTTTTTTCTATTGCTTTACTTTTTTCTTTCTTTCTTGGTTGCTTTTATGTTTGCTAACGTAGGTTGTGCATGAAGATGGCTAACTAATTGCCAACTTTGGCGGTATTTACTGCCATTTTTAAGGTTTTTTGGGCAGTTTGGGTGATATTATGCAATAGTCTGGCACGTTGGTGTGGAGGTATCAAAGTGGACAAAAAATGAAAACCATTCGACCAAATCAACATGAAAAAACCCGCCATTACTCACTCTCATCCACATCTAAGACAAACAACAAGAAGCCCAACAACAACTACAAGATCTCCTACAACGTTTAACAAACCTATTAAAAAAACCATCAAATTTACCGAACAAATTACAACAAACAAAAATAAAAAATTAACAAGAGCCTGAAGCAGCAGCAACAAGAAAAAGCACTAAGCAAACAGCAAAATCCGTCTTCTTGGGTAGCGACGGCAGCAAGTTGTGTGACCTGGGAACAAAACAAAAAAGAAGCATCAACAAAAAGAGGAAAATGTACCACCCAAACTGATTGATCTCTGCCCCACCAAAAAACAAAAAACAAAGAACAAAGCTAGGCTGAAGAGGGGACACTCCCTAAGCAGCCCGGGCGTGCTTGCACGTCCAAATACCGTAATTCATTCATTCATTCATTCATTCATTCATTGTCATATTGTGTAAAAAAGCGGGAGAGGTATCTCTCAGATATATCGCACCCGACGGAGGGTTAAGGTGCAAGATGGTGCCTCGGAAGAGACGTCATTCGCCGAGTGGTTCACGAAGTGAAAATCCCATACGTCGAGGTGTGCCACTGAATAGCCAGGCATTGAAGTTGCTAAGAAGAATGAGTTAATTTTATGAAAAAGAGAAGGAATACGTGGATATCCATGGGCATCCCTCTATTCCTGCTGATAAAGTTATAGAGCAGACTGGAAGAACCCTTGGATTAAGCAGAAGAACCGTAATCAGCAACAGTGTAGTGCTTCAAGAGATGGAAGACAAGGTTGCTGGACCGTCTGGAACACAGCAGGTATTTTTGTCAACTCCAGGGAACAAAAGAAACTGCATTCATCCGGTCACAGAGCTTGCCTTCTAAATAAACGCCATTCGAAGGCGTATACTAAGGTAGAAAGGAGTACCCAACCGTACGCAAATTACCTTTCACCAGGGGCAAAACACCGCACAAAGCAGTGTTGAGAGAGATTGACTTCCAAAATAAAAAGGTAAATGGACGAAAGGTGCTGCTGGAAAAGCTACACAGTAATGGCGCGAAATGTGTTTTTGCATAAAATCCTGGTCAAAGACCTCCACAAAATTGTGTGGCTGGACGAAACGTGGGTCAATGCGGAGACACCGTGATAAAATACCTGCGTTAACTTCCAATTATTAGTAATAACAAAGTAGTTTATTGTCCTACGTACATAGCCTACGTGCATTGTTTATGTGGTTTTGTGACGCGATAGGAAGCTACGTCGTCTGCTACTGTGTACTAGCTACTTTGACAACGTCGCAAGCCCAGAATAGTCAACTTGACGCGAATCCATGCGAGCTGCCAAGTGCAGACTTACAGCGGCCGGCCTGGGTATAGATCGCGCGGAATGTTTACTTAATCGCATGCAGGGATCATCTTCAGAAGATGGCCATGGAGTCTACAATGGCCGAAAGCTCGACCTTTATAAATTGAAACTGTCCGTACAAAGTGAGGGTAGGATTCTTTCACCCCATGCCATTAGCACAAGCTGAGTTAACGGTACCGTTTAGGTGAATGACTTTTAAACAAAAGGGTAAATTTCCAGGTAAGCTGATAGAACAGTAGAAAGGGGCACATCTCACTTGGTCTTCGCTGAAGACGGGTGTGTGAAGACTGGACAGAACAAACAACATTTTTCGGCGTGCTACTGCAAACACCTTCTTGTATTCACGTGAACCCGGTAGCGAGTGAACTTAAGATAGCATTGAGAATAAAGATATTAAAATACGCAGTCGTGTGTTTTCCTGAAAGAAACATATCCAGGACGTCCCCACCCCCTGATATAGATAAGAGTCTACATGCAAGAGCGGCCCAAGGAAGTGGAAAATGTCTCACAGTGAAAGGGTTAAGGGTATGGGCGTCGCGAAGGTGGGGCAAGGGGGCCGCGGTCCCCCTTTGAAGCTAATGAACTTAATGTGCAATCACTTACTGACTGTTAGATTATTATTTTAATTTTGATCGAAAGAGCAATTGTTATTTAGAACAAATTAATACGGTTATCTGCAACGAATATAACTTTTGACAACAAAATAATAAATTAATATTATGTGGTTGCAAACTTCCAACACATGCCCCCCCCCCCTGGAAAAAAGTTAGTCGACACCTATGGTTAAGGATGTCAGAGCTGAAATTTGGCCAAAATCTTAATAAAAAAACAGAAGAAACACTTCTCGTTCAACACTTAAAGACTAACTACAAAAACTGGCTTCTCTCAACACTATATTTACTTATATAGCCAAGAATGAGGTATCACGGATTTTTCTCGAAATCGACCTTTCCGTAAACAAGTTTGGCCAGTGAACAGTTTCTTGATTGTCTGGAAACGTTCTGTTCTGCCGCGCTCATTGTTGTCATTCTGGCGTTCCATTGTCATTGGACCTCTATTTACAAGCGGTGGTGTGAAATAACTTGACCTTGAGCGTCTGTCTGACAGTCCGCAGGTGTCGCACTATGTAGATGATGTAGTAAAGGAGGACAATAAGTGTAGTATTGAGTATACAGAACGAAATAGAAATGTTTTGTACAAAGTGGGGAATAAAATTGCATACAGAGAAATAAAAGTAGCGTAAAAAAAGGAAAGGACATAAATTGAACAAAGGTGAGAAATGGAATTTAAATGATAAGAGATTAGAAGTGGTGAGAGAATTTTACTACTTAGAAAGCACATAGTAGACGTGCACTAGCAAAAGGAAGGGCAGAAATATAGGATTAAGTGTATGTAAGAAGAAATGGCGATAGAAAGCCTTTATAAAGCGCTGGTGGTGAATGACATATGGAGTAGCAATCTGGGGGTAACAGAAACTACCAAGTAATAAACTAGTTTGTTTTGTAGGGAGGTACAGGGGATTAACAAAATCAGCACCGAAAGGAGTAAAAATGATAGAAGTGGGAAGACTAGGCAGAAAGGGCACAAAAATAGAAAGTTACAAAATATTGGTATTAGGGGAAACAACATTGTGTGTAAGGCAACCGAAACCAAGGTCGAATGAGATAGGAAAAGTCCTAAACAAGATAGACATGGGGGTTGTATAGTGACTAGAGGGGTTACTTGCAGAGTAATAAGGGACAGAATAGAGGATATAGAAAGACAAGAAGTGTGGGGAGCAATAGAAGGAAGAGATTACTTGCAGCTATATAGCGTAAGTAATAAAAAAGAAGGGGCACATAAAGACATGTGGAATTGTGTAGCAAACAAGAGGGTTGGAAAGAACGGGCGACACTAAGGAAGGGGGAGCTAGCGAGAGAGATGGGACAATCATAGCAATGAAAATGTTAACAAATAAACGGAACAAGAGAATAAAGAATATGGGGAAATTCTTAGGGAAACTCGAGGAGAAGTGGACAAGGAAGACGAAGAGTCGGAAGGAAAGATAGGAGAGAGGAAGGGAGAGCAAGCAGATGTACGAGTACTTGGCTACCAAAGTTGCTAAAAGGCAGGGCCCTAAACCAACAAGAAAGATGGCGAAGCATTTCTCACAAGGATGTAGATAAGATTTGTGCTTCACTTATCACAGTCCTGGATGACATCTGGACAATTGTAAAGGAGGTTTAAGGGCCCGTCGACAACTGGGTCATCTGGGTAAATGAGAAACAGGTAGATGATGCACTGAAACTTAACTTACCGTACCCCGCAATAAAGGTTTCTATTGAAAAACAGATGGTAAGTGAAATCGCTTAGCTGCACTTGAAAATAGAAAACAAAAAACCAAAATTTGCCATGTATTAGCAACAAACATAATCCTGAAATTTCATAAAATCAGATAGACACAATGCAAGCATGTTATCAAAAGTTTAAAGAGTGAATCAGAGGCACCAGACAACGGGCAGCAAGGGAACACTCAATATTTTGGTTCACAACAGCCCAACAATGAAGACGACAAGATACGCTATCGATGAGCTTATCGATAGAATGCTATTGTGCATTTGTTTCTAACTGAACCAATGATATTTTTCTAGTTTGCGACTAGAGCTCTAGTGGTTGTTTCATAACATGGCTGCCTTGAGTAATTTCTTCAGCGAGAACCGTACATATGAACGCAGGAACACCACAAGGGAGTGCTATCTCGGGCCTCCTGTACATATTATACACAGCCGACACACCACAACCCATACACAACATACACCTAGCCCAATATGCAGGTGATACTGAGCACACACGTCACACTACTAGGAGCCAGAGGCAGACTAGAAAAACAGTTAAACACATTTCTACAATGGACACGAAAATGGCGAATAACCATAAACATACAAAAAACACAAGCCATTGTAATAAGGAAATTAAGAAAACACACATACAGAACAGCCACACTTACTTTCAACAAACAGACAATCACAGGTAAAAAAACAGCAGAATACTTAGGAGTACACATACACAACAAACTCAGAATTAAACCACATTACACACAATTACTCAACAAAGCACGTCCCATACACGCAACACTAAACTATCTAGCCAAACTCAACAAACGAGGACTCACACCACAAATATTACACAAACTCTACATCACATTAGTCCGGCCACAACTCACATACGCAGCCGTAGCCACAATGCCCCAAATCACAACTATGATGAACAAAATAAAAGCATATGAAAGGAAATGCCTACGGACTGCTCACAAACTTTCACCATCATTCAAATCCAACACTGTACATCAATACACAAACACAATACCCATTGACACACACATAGCAAAACAATTCATAAAATACATACACAACGCACACACAAGAAGCTACAGAAGAACACTCATAAACACGGTACAAAAGATGAAGACTATATAAGAAACACCAACAGACAAAAACCCTCCCCTTATCACACTCATACATGTATACGATAAATATCAAGAACAAGAAGAACAGAAAATACGAGAGCATCTACAATACTTTCAAAACATCGACACACAATAGACACAAACACACACTAAAACCCCTAACATACAAAAACACACTAAACATACAAAAAATACCGATGAGCGTAGCAGCAACATTAAAATAAGAACAAAAAACAAGCAACAAAACCTAGGATATTATTTGGGCAGAAGCACATGAATGGAGCGATGGATGTGGAACACGGGAACAGACACACAGATACACAAATCACAACACACTACACTACACAATATCAACAAAAACACAAATACGCACCTAAGCCGAGGGAAATCCCAACCCGAAAACGAAACAAATACCACACTAGGCTGAAGAGGGGTATCCCTAAACAGCCCGGGCATGCTGTAAGCATGCCCAAATAAACATTTTTTCATTTGATTTGATTTCTAATACGCAGAATATGGATCTAACCTGTCGTGCCCCGTAACGGGAACAAAAGGTTAAAACTTGGCAGTCTTCTTCCGCGTTCCCGGGGAAAGCTTCCCGTTGGTTGTGAATACATGTACGAGTATTTTAAGTTTCTCGTTGTGGTTATCGTTGCCGTTGCCGGTGGTTGCAACTCACAGGCTGGTCAATGCTTCATCAAACAACAGGAATATACCAAAGAATACAATCACATAGTTTACATTGCAGCATGCATGGTTTCAGTGCACAGTTAGTCAAATACAAATGCAGACGGCTAACTGCAATCAGCAACAGACCTACATGTTGTTTGAAAACTACTTAAAGATACATATTTCAGTGTTAAGCGTTTTCATAATGAATTTAAGACAATCTAACTGAAAACCTCAGTAAAGTACACGTTACACATTTATAGGAATCAGTCACTTGGCATATTTTTGAATTCACACACTTTTAAAAATTAGGCTCAATAACATTACAAAGACAGATTCTAAGACTGGATGTGAAATTGCTATCCGAGAGTCTGTTTCTGTGACAAGTTTTCAGGAGCTTCATTATAGAGAAACCCTGTTCTCAAAGGTGGGTACTACCATACAATAGCATAGTTTTTGCTGCGTTGGGAATCAAATTTAGGAAAGTCAAGTTTCCGGTAGAATTCGATCAGTGCATCTGTCAAATTTCTCGTGAAGGCGACACTTACATTGTACTTCTATCAGCTGCAGCTGAACTGCTGCATTATTTACTTTATCTATGTTCATAATGTCTTTGTATGTTGTGTTTTTAATGCAAGAACTGGTTGCATATTAGGTACTGAATACTACTACCGGTAACTTTGCAGAGGAATTGTTTCTACCATTCGAAACAGGCGAATCCAAATGACTCATGTCTCTGCTCTCGGACGCAGCCATTGCTCTGCTTGCATCACACAGAAAACTGCACTGAACTGAAATATGATTTGAAGCTTTCCTGGCGACAAACATATTCAAGATGTTCTCGGGCTTCTAGCCAGGTGTAGTGATGAAGATCAAACACCTAGTGAGATCGGTAAAGGACAAACTGGGCCTTAATGTACCAGGGGTATATCGTATCCCCTGTGAATGCGGGACGCCGTATATAGGGCAAACAGGCAGGACCATTTCCACCAGAGTCAAGGAACACGAACGGTTCATACTCTTAATGCAGCCTGACAAGTCAGGGCTGGCGGAGCACTGCTTTGAAAAATACCACAGAGCTAACTTCAAAGAAACGACCATTGTGACAAAATGTAGCGGTGTCTAGAAACGGAGGGTTAAAGAGGCTCCGTCCATCTCCTCCGAGAAGAACACACTGAACCGGGATGCTCGATTGCAGTTTAGTCCCTCCTGGAAACCAGCCTTGAAGTTGGAGATCGACCGGCTCAGAAAACACAGATTCCAACGGAGCGTCGAACCACCTTCACATTAGACTACTCGTTACGTACTAGCGGACAGTACATATACCGGTCCTATCACTCTTATGGACCTAACGGTCAGTGGTCAAATATTACACTGTCGTCAGCATGTTAAATACTTAGGTGTTACCTTGGACCGCACGATGTGCTGGTCCACCCATATAAAAAATAGACACACCAAAGGCAGACAGCGGCTAAAATTGTGCGCCCCCATCTTCCGCAGCAAACAGTTGCAACTGAAAGTCAAACTTATTCTATACAGGTCATTCTTTCGGTGGTCCTGTAGCATGTGTGACCTGGGCTAATTCCTCCAAAACTGCCCTTAAACAAATCCAAACCCTTCAAAACCTTTCCCTTCAAAAGATCCTATCCGCCCCACTCCGAACCACTAACCAAACCCTCCAACTAGAAACCCAGATCCCATTCATCCCAGAGGCAATAGCAAAAAGAGCAAAGACAACATGGACGCGCATTAGGAACCACGAAAACGACGTGATCGCCAACATTGGCAAAGGCGAGCCGAAGCACCGCAAACATGCAAGAATAAAAATGTTCTAGACGCGGCACGGCTCATCGACTAATGCGTGTCCATGCAACCTTGGTCTTAGGCCACACACACGTTACGGCAGAGGCCCTCGTCTCGGAAAGCACCCAGGAGCTACACCCTGCCCGCGCAGGAAAACAGCGGGGAACTGTAAATAGTGAAGTGTAGTGTAACTAGTGAAGTGCGCGAGCTGAGACGCATATTTTTGGTGTGCCCAGGACAGGTATGTGTGTGTGAGAGAGTGAACGTGTGCGTGTATGTGTGTTTATAACTGTATATATTTATATAAAGAAAAGGAAACATTGAAACACGCTAAAAGAATAATAAAAACTGTTCTCGGTGACCTAAAGATTGTCACCGTATGGGTTTTTAACGAATCCGTAAACTGTAATCCTTGTAAATAGAAACAAGTATAATGCAAAAAAAATTATAGCCTGTAACCTGTAAGCCGGGCCCCATGTACCGGCACCAGGCCAGTACTTAGAGATAAACAAAACTGAAACTGAAGCCCAGCTGGTGACGCACATTCTACCCCCCCCCCCCCCTCGTCCCACCCCTCGTGAAGTGGACAGTTTCAGTTATTCAGCTGTTCAAGCAGGTTACCTTCATTACACATTAATGTTCTATACCACTCGCAAAAGTTAAAGGCATGTGAACGCTGGGCAATGTTCAAGCAGAGCGCTGTTGCCAAGCGTAGTGCGTGTACCGGTAGAGGTTCTGTACATAAGAGTGTGTAAGATGCATGCACCACATTCGGCAATGCTGGTAGGAGGGGCAATCGTAGGATTCGCTGGAGTCTGCAGTACGCCCCGCCTCCATATGCCTTTAACTTTTGCGAAGATTATAACTTACTTATCTCAATGTTCCCTAAAAGTCTTGTGCTACATTTACTTATCTTTCTCTACCCAGTCTTGTATAAAATACTAACTGAAATACCCGACGTTGTCCGTGGTTTGATGATTTATCACTACAACATTTAGACTTAGGTTGTACTTGTCCAATAGCCATGTGTTTCTTTGTTACTAACTGAAATACCCGACGTTGTCCGTGGTTTGATGATTTATCACTACAACATTTAGACTCAGGTTGTACTTGTCCAATAGCCTTGTGTTTCTTTGTTACTAACTGAAATACCCGACGTTGTCCGTGGTTTGATGATTTATCACTACAACATTTAGACTTAGGTTGTACTTGTCCAATAGTCTTGTGTTTCTTTGTTACTAACTGAAATACCCGACGTTGTCCGTGGTTTGATGATTTATCACTACAACATTTAGACTTAGGTTGTACTTGTCCAATAGTCTTGTGTTTCTTTGTTACTAACTGAAATACCCGACGTTGTCCGTGGTTTGATGATTTATCACTACAACATTTAGACTTAGGTTGTACTTGTCCAATAGCCTTGTGTTTCTTTGTTACTAACTGAAATACCCGACGTTGTCCGTGGTTTGATGATTTATCACTACAACATTTAGACTTAGGTTGTACTTGTCCAATAGTCTTGTGTTTCTTTGTTACTAACTGAAATACCCGACGTTGTCCGTGGTTTGATGATTTATCACTACAACATTTAGACTTAGGTTGCACTTGTCCAATATCCTTGTGTTTCTTTGTTACTAACTGAAATACCCGACGTTGTCCGTGGTTTGATGATTTATCACTACAACATTTAGACTTAGGTTGTACTTCTCCAATAGCCTTGTGTTTCTTTGTTACTAACTGAAATACCCGACGTTGTCCGTGGTTTGATGATTTATCGCTACAAAATTTAGACTTAAGTTGTACTTGTCCAATAGCCTTGTGTTTCTTTGTTACTAACTGAAATACCCGACGTTGTCCGTGGTTTGATGATTTATCACTACAACATTTAGACTTAGGTTGTACTTGTCCAATAGCCTTGTGTTTCTTTGTTACTAACTGAAATACCCGACGTTGTCCGTGGTTTGATGATTTATCACTACAACATTTAGACTTAGGTTGCACTTGTCCAATATCCTTGTGTTTCTTTGTTACTAACTGAAATACCCGACATTGTCCATGGTTTGATGATTTATCACTACAACATTTAGACTTAGGTTGTACTTGTCCAATAGCCTTGTGTTTCTTTGTTACTAACTGAAATACCCGACATTGTCCATGGTTTGATGATTTATCACTACAACATTTAGACTTAGGTTGCACTTGTCCAATAGCCTTGTGTTTCTTTGTTACTAACTGAAATACCCGACATTGTCCATGGTTTGATGATTTATCACTACAACATTTAGACTTAGGTTGTACTTGTCCAATAGCCTTGTGTTTCTTTGTTACTAACTGAAATACCCGACGTTGTCCGTGGTTTGATGATTTATCACTACAACATTTAGACTTAGGTTGCACTTGTCCAATATCCTTGTGTTTCTTTGTTACTAACTGAAATACCCGACGTTGTCCGTGGTTTGATGATTTATCACTACAACATTTAGACTTAGGTTGCACTTGTCCAATAGTCTGGTGTTTCTTTGTTACTAACTGAAATACCCGACGTTGTCCGTGGTTTGATGATTTATCACTACAACATTTACACTTAGGTTGTACTTGTCCAATATCCTTGTGTTTCTTTGGAGACATTAAAAAATATTACTTAACACACATAAACAAAGAGTTAATCAAAACTCTTGGGATAGGTGCTATAAAGAACACAAAATAAAGAAATAAAAACACCAGGAAAGCACAATGCAAAAGCTCTGTTGAACAACTACAAATGCTACCGGAAGAAACCCAAGTAGAGAAAGCTGTGTGAAATTAAGACGTTGCATTTCTATTTCATCATATAGAAAATTGTATAAATTCTTTGTAGAAGAAATGTGACTGTTTCGCAAAAGAAAACTGAGTAGAAATAACCGCGTGAATGTAACGCGCCGCATTTTAATTTGGAACGTATAGAAAATTGTATGAATTGCTTGTAGAAGAAGTAGAAAAAGAAGTGTAATTGCGTTTCACAAAACAAAAGGGAGTAGAGAAAACCATGTGAATATAATACGTTGCGTTTCTATTTCATTCAGAAAATTATATGAATTGTATTTTGAAAAGTCATTAGATAAGAACATGTGGATGTGTTACTGAAAAGAAAGTGAGTTTAGAAACTCGTGTGAATGTAATATGTTGCATTTCTATTTCAATCACAGAAAATTGTATGTTGAAGAGCAAGTAGAGAAATAAGTGTGGTTGTGTTTCTGCAAAAGAAAAGCTAGTAGAGAAAACTGTGAATGTAATACGTTGTATTTCTATTTCAGTCATAGAAAATTGTATGAATAGCTATATCTGCCGAATTTGGTGATGATTGGTCAAGCGGTTATGGAGATTAGCCGTTACATACATATACAAATATCCATTTTTACTTTCTCTACTGGTAAGTAGGGGAAGTATTCTATTCCACCAAAAAATTTGATGTCGAGATTTCACCGGAAATATATTTTGAGACTCCCTGAATCCCCCCCCCCCCAAAAAAAAGCATTTTTAGAAAAAGGTCCTGTGTGTCTGTGCACAGCATAACTCAAAAACGAAAAGTCGGTATTTAAGTTTAATGTCTTTCAAGGATGCCACACGAAGATTTTGAGGAAAATAGCCCCACCCTACACTACCCTTTACATGAAAAATTTTTCGAAAATTTTGATTTTCTTGAAAATGGCTCTAAAGATTTTGATTAAAACGTCATTTGTTTGAGATATTTTTATGACAAATGAAATGTATATTTTGAATTTTCTGGCTACAGCCCCTGTAGTCGTATTTACTTTGGACGACTTTTGCATAACTGGTAAACCGTTAGAGATAGACCAAATCATACTATACAAAAATGTAGGTCTTGCTAAAATACACAATTTATGCCTCAATAAATTTTCTTGTAGGGTGAACCATTTCGGAGATATTCCTTGTTATGTGTGTGAGTTTTGGAAAACTTAAAACTTTCGTGAAATGGAACATCGTTGTTCATTTGTTTTGCATGTTAAGTGTGCAAAGAGAACAGAATCTCAAAGCTTTAAAAGACGACTGTCGCTCAAAGCCTACTGTATTCTAATATTCCCCTTGTACCTACAAGGAAATAAGCAATAAGATAATTTGTGCAAATGTTTATCTCAAGTGACCCGAAGAAGATATAGGAATAAGAGTTTGTAAGAATGGTTAGTACAAAAGTGGAGAAAGTCATGTGAGTGCAACACATCAGATTTCTACTTTCTCTACTACGTATAGTATTGTATTCCACACAAAAATTTGATGTCGAGATTTCGCTGGGAATATGTTTTGAGGTCCCTGAATTAAAGAAAGCAGTTTTTGAAAAAGGTCCATGTCTGTCGGTGAACAGCATAACTCAAAAACGAAAAGTCGGTTAAAAGCCAAAGTTGGTATTTAAGTTTAATATCTTTTAAGGATGCGATACGAAAATTTTGAAGAAAATTGCTCCAGCCTTAACTACCCTTTACATGGAAAGTTTTTCGATTTTCTCGAAAATGGCTTTAACGATTTTGATCAAAGTGTCATATGTTTAAGACGTTTTTGTGATAAATGAAATGTATATTTAGAATTTTCTGGCTATAGCCCATTAAGTCCTGTTTACTCTGGATGACTTTTGAATAAGTCGTAAACAGTAACAGATAGACCAAATCTTACTATATAAAAATATAGATCTCGTTAAAACACACAATTATGTCCAAATGCATTTTTGTGGGTGGAGTGAACTATGCGGAGATATCCCTTGTTATTTTGTGAGCTTTGCAGTAGTTTTGCGTTTATCAAATGGAAGGTTGTAACACGTTTATATCTTCGCTCTGCAAAGAGAACTGAATTTCAAAGCCTTCATATTGTCGCCCATCGCATTATTGTCGGCACTACCCCAAAGGAGCCGAAGGGAAGAGACAGAGAATGGCCGCATTGTTGGGCGCTTGCCGAAAGAGAGAAAGCGATAGAGACTTCTGGAATTGTCTGCTTTGTATTTGACCGCAATAATAACTGAACTTTCCTGAAGTTTCCAGAACAGTGCCTGGGAGATATAAATAGCGGTAAAGTGTGAGAAGGGGCAGTTTCCCGCCAACTTCCCCACATTCACATACCTTCGCCGAAGGATAGAGTGGGCAGATTCCCTTACCTACCTGGGAGTAAAGCTCGACAAGGGCCTAACTTTTCGGGGACACATCAACGACTTATCAGCGCGGAGCAGCGGGGCAATTGCCTCACTGTACCTCATGCTGCGGTCGGGGATGCCAATTCCCTTAAAGTTACGCCTCTTTCGGGCTCTCATTATCCCTATCCTCCTGTATGCCTGCGAAATCTGGGGCATGGCTGCAGACACCCACCTCCTGCGTCTGCAACGTATACAGAATAGAGGTCTTCGTGTAATCTATTCTGTATACCGCAGATTCCCTACGAGACTACTGCACGAAGCCTCGTCCCTCCCGTACGTGGAGGACGAAATTAGGCGCCGGGCAACCAAATTCTACGACCAGTTTCCACAACATCGGAGCGCCCTGGTTAGGTCTCTTGGGGACTATATCCCTAGAGAACGCACGCTTGTGCGACACCGGGTTCCCCGCATGGCTTGCGGGCACCCCCGGTAACACAGGAGCTACCCCATCAACAGCGCAAGCTGAGCTCCTTACAGTCCTTCCAAGAGTAGATTGGAAGTCCAAAATGTTTCGCCAAATATCCATATTTGGACCACCCATCAGCAGTGCCCGTTGCACGCTGAAATTAACACCCGATGAGGAGCATAAATTTATGCTACCTCCTAACAACCCTCAATCCTCATTCTTCACCAGCCATCCTATAACATCCTAATCCCGTCATACAGTGGTTAAGCCCTAAAAGGGCAGGTACACGAATGACACACCTCGGGCTGTTCTCAGCCTGCCATCTGGTAGTCTAGTCTAAGGGACAGTTCTTGTGTTACGAATTCGGAGCCGTGCTGTTGGTGAATCGGTAAAGGCTTTCTTGCTGTTGCAACGAGTGTACAAAGTTACTGTTTACGGAAATAAAAGTGTTTCTTTATCTCGACTACATCTGTCTTCTTTACTTTACATCCACCAAAGTCACAATATGGTGACCAGCTTTAAAAGATTTGACCATGGGCGTCGCGAAGCGGGGGCAAGGGGTGGCCGCGGCCCCCCCCCCTCTTCGAAGTTGGTGGACTTAATGTGCAGCCAATTACTGACTATTAAACTATTATTTTAATTTTGATGTAACAAATTTTTATTTAGCACAAATTAATACGGTTATTTGCAACAAATATTATTAATTTCGACTATAAAATAATGATTTAATATTATCTGATTGCATACTTCCAACATGTGCCCCCCCCCCCCCTGGAAAAACGTCTGCCGACACTCATGGATTTGACTCGCTCAAAGCCTATTGTAGACCAGGACAAGGCATTTATTTCATTTTCACGATACTGCTATAAGGAATTAGTAATTATGCTTATTACTTGCTGCCATGTACGTATCTCTTGTTCGCTTACGTTTACAAGATACGTACTGGTTTGTGGAATTAGATTTTTAGATCCAGGAATAATTAATTACGATTTATTGAAACGTATACATTGTGATGTTTTCGAATTGGCTGTATTTAAGTTGACAACAAATTTTCTAACCTTATTTCTATGAAAGAACAGACGTAATTGTCCCCCAGGGGGACCTACCACGGTAGGTCCGGGCTTGGCGCACCCGGGGCCCCGAGCCGCTCATCCCCATTATCATCCCCTCGCCTCCATCAGGTCTAGCCACGTTATCATCCACTTAGATTTAGTCTCTTCCTCTTCTAGGTCTTATGGTTTTATGTAGGTTAAGTTTTAGAATTATAACTCCTGTCTCACCAACAGGGATCTATCCTGTCTCCGTGGTTCCTGTCCCACGGTTTCGGCGCAGCTTCCAACTTGTGTGCTCTTCGGAGGCTCAGGCGTGAAGGTTGAGTGGACCCTCCTCACTACCCCTTTTGTGCGACACTAGGTGCGGAGCCGTTCCATTGTCAAGTACACCCCCGTAGCTCCTTAGGGGCCGGGTCCCCATGGGTATCTCGGCGGCCGTGCTGCCGCTGGGGTGTACAGGGGGACCCGACGTGTTACCGCTGTCTGGGGTCCGATGTAATCAACCACAAGTCCCCTGAATCCACGCTGACTCCGTTGAGGCAGCGTGGGCTAGAGTGGGGAGCCACAGGCGGTTATTCCTGTGGTAGGGGCATAAAGTCGGGCCTGCCTTTGGTGGAAATGTCGCATACCGGTAAGTAGTGATAGGCGGAGGGTAACTTTTTCTGATGTACTCCTTGAGATCGGGTCTGAAGCGGGTGCTTCGGGCCGGCACAGACCGGAAGATTTAGGTGTCTTTTTCCTTTATCCCCCGGATGGCAGGCTGACGCCGACGGTCCGGAAGGGGGACCTTTTCATAATGTCTCCTCTGCGCTCCCCCCCTTCAACTCCACGATTTTTGGTTATGAGTATGGTAAGCGAGAAGAAGACCCTGGCTACTCTGAGTCCGTTTTATATTAAAAAGGAAGTAGATCGCTTATGTGGCGCTGTAAAAAATGTCACTCGATGTAGGGACGGCAACTTGCTGATAGAGGTGGCTCAAGACTCCCAAACCGCAAAACTACTTAAAGCCACTCTCCTAGGTTCTTATCCCGTAAAGGTAGAGAAGCATAAGACTTTGAATAGTTGTCGCGGCGTAGTTTCAACATCAAGTCTGGACAACCTCTCTAACGAGGACATAGTTAACTGCCTCTCTGACCAAGGTGTTATTGCTGCATACCGTTTAATTGGTAAGAAGGATGACAAGCCCTCCCCCTTACGTACGGTTTTCCTTACGTTTGAACGTACGACTCTGCCGCAATTCATTTTCTGCGGGTATGAACGCGCAACCGTACGACCGTATGTGCCGAACCCTATGCGTTGTTTCCGCTGCCAGAAGTTCGGGCATACGCAGCAGCGATGTACCGGTACACCAGTTTGTCCTCGCTGTGGTCGAAATGCTCACGACGGCTCCCTGTGCGATCAGGACTCCACCTGTGTCAACTGTGGAGGTGCACACCCGTCGAACTCGCGCGATTGCCCCCGCTTTTTAGAGGAGAAGGCAATCCAGGAGCTTCGGGTTAAGGAACACCTGACTTTTGTAGACGCACGAAAGCGGTATCAGGAACTTCATCCAACCACCACCTTGAAGTTTTCTGCAGCTGTCCGCCAGGCTGTTCCGAAACAGGACGCCGTCGTACAGACGTGCCCCAGTTCGCCCTCTCGGGTTTCCGTGGGAGTACAAACTGGCTCACCTGACGAGCATAGTTCTACTCCACCTACAGTTCGACCACAGACTACCTCTTCTGCCGTCCAGACGCCAGCTCCGCCGCAGTCGACTAGCTCTGAGACTGCTTCGTTGCCTGTTGAACGCCATCGTTCCAGGCATAAACTCCGGGCCAGTAGTTGCACGTCCTCTGTGAAGTCCCGCTCCCGCTCTGCGAGCCGCAGGGGTTCTTCAGACTCCCGCACATCGGAGGAGTCACCGGAGGATGGTGGACCTCACATTATCGGTCCAAAGAGTGCGAAGGTGAAAAAGAAAATAAAGACCAACTACTAATTCGATTTTAGCATGGAAATAATCCAGTGGAATATTAATGGGTTCCGGGCCAGGGCTCCAGACATACAACATTTAGTTTCTCAGCGATCGCCTTCCATCGTCTGCTTACAAGAAACCCATTTGCAGCCTAATCATGGTTTACATCTACGTAATTTTTCCGCATTTAGACATGACTCTGCAGCTGGTCGGCGGGCTAGCGGTGGTGTGGCTACGCTGGTGGCACATACCATCTCTGCTGCCAGCATACCGCTTAACACGCCGCTGCAAGCTGTAGCGGTTCGTGTACAGCTGCGGGGCCTGTGCTTTTCTATTTGCAATGTCTATCTGCCACCGGTCAATGTCGTACAAGAACACGATCTTCGGGCTCTTCTGGTTCAGATTCCGCCACCGCTTCTATTCCTCGGCGATCTGAATGCCAAAAACACTTTATGGGGCTCCGACATTGACGATGCTCGTGGGTGCCTTATAGCAGACGTTTGTGACATGTCTGGCTTACTTCTGCTGAACACTGGTGTCCCCACATTCTTATCCTCCACTCACGGCACACATTCAGCACTAGACGTTACCTTTTGTAGCCCGGCATTAGTTCCACTGCTTGATTGGTCGGTGCTTTCCGACCTATTTGGCAGCGATCATTACCCCATTAATATTCACCTCTACCATAGTCATACTGTGCCAACACGGCATCCTCACTGGATTATTTCCAGAGCTGATTGGGGGAAATTTCACTCGCTTATTCATCTCACCGACGATGGCTTTACCACCATTGACGACATGGTGGAATATTTTACATGTTCTGTGTTGCTCGCAGCAGATTCCAGCATTCCTCGTGGATCATCTACACCACGACACTTTCCGGTGCCTTGGTGGTCTGAGGAATGCCGTTTGGCTATCAAAGCGCGTAAACGTGCTCTGCGTCTTTTTAGTTTACATCCGACCGAAGACAATTTTATAGCTTTTAAGCGTTCTCGTGCCAGAGCACGTTTTGTTCTTCGGAGTGCAAAGCGCAGATCCTGGGAAAGCTACGTCTCTTCGCTTTCACGTCGCACTTCGGCACAAAGGGTGTGGACTGCTGTTCGGCGTATGTACGGCAAGTGTCGCCGGACCATTATTCCCGCTCTTGCCGTACAAGGCTCCACCTACACCTCCGAGCAGGACATCGCCGACACCCTTGCCGATTCTTTCGCTGCTGACAGCCAAACCCGAAGTTACAGTAATGCCTTTCTAGGAATCAAGGAATCTGCGGAGCGGATAATCCTCAATTTTAACAGTGACTGCAGTGAATCGTACAACGCGCCTTTCACCGAAGAGGAGCTAGAACGTGCTTTGTCTCTCGCAAAGGACTCCTCTCCTGGCCCTGATGACATCCACCGACAAATGCTGCTTCACCTTCCACCTGCGGCTCTCTCCTTCCTGCTGAGCATTTACAACCGCATATGGCTTCAGCAGGTTTTCCCGTCTTCCTGGCGCGAGGGTATTGTCATCCCCATCCCTCGGCCCGGAAAGGACCGGACACTTCCCTCTAGCTACCGCCCTATTTGCCTGACGAGTGTTGTTTGTAAGACCTTCGAACGTATGGTTAACACTCGCTTAGTGTGGTGGCTGGAGAAGAATAACCTGCTGAGCAATGCTCAGTGCGGTTTTCGTCGTCATCGCTCCAGTGTCGACAATCTGGCACGCATGGAAGCATATATACAAA
Source organism: Tenodera sinensis (assembly GCA_030765045.1). Lineage (NCBI taxonomy): Eukaryota > Metazoa > Arthropoda > Insecta > Mantodea > Mantidae > Tenodera > Tenodera sinensis. The sequence goes on from CM060970.1 coordinate 15,195,403, forward strand.
ATGCCTTTCTCTTGAAGCAGCATGTTGTGGGCGTCTTCTTCGATCTGCAGAAGGCCTACGATACTACCTGGCGCTATGGTATCCTACGTACTTTACACGGTTACGGTTTACGCGGTCATTTAGCCATTCTCGTTTTAAATTTTTTAAAACTACGCCGGTTTCGTGTCCGCATTGGGAATACACTATCCCACGACAGGATCCAGGAGAACGGTGTACCCCAGGGGTCGATTCTTAGTGTAACGCTTTTCGCCGTGGCGATTGACGGTATCGCCAGTGTTGTTCGTGGGGGAATCCCGATATCGCTGTATGTTGACGACTTTGCCATCTACTACCGCTCTTTTAATCTTGAACACATCGAACGCCAACTGCAGCTGACCATATCCTCTATCGCCGAATGGGCTCATCGCACCGGCTTTCAGTTCTCCCCTACGAAAACACAGTGTCTACACTTTCATCGACTTCGTGGTGTGCATCCTCCTCCTGTTCTTTATTTGCGTGACACGCGTATTCCTTTTGTTCCGCACCTGAAGTTCTTGGGCCTACACCTCGACAGCAAACTCACATGGGAGCACCATATTCGCCATCTTCGTGCTTCCTGCAATCGTTCGCTTCGGATGCTCCGGGTGTTATCTGGGGCATCTTGGGGCGGCGATCGAACCGTCATGTTGAGGTTGTATGGCTCACTGGTCCGGTCCAAATTAGATTACGGCTGTTTTATTTATGGCGCGGCATCTGCCTCTAAACTCCGCCTTTTAGATACGATTCATCATACTGGTATCCGCCTTGCTACTGGAGCTTTCCGTACTAGTCGAATTCCGTGTCTGTATGCTGAATCTGGCGAACCTCCATTGTCTGTGCGACGCTCGGTATTGCTTTCTTCATACGTGGCACGGTTAGCAGCTCACCCTGGTCACCCGTCATTTTACTCTGTATTGCGTCCAGACCTAGCCCACCGTTATATGCGAAATAGCTCAATATCCCGCCCCAGCGGTATTCGGTTTCGTGAACTGCTCGCCACACATTCTTTGCGAATGCCTGCTGTAGAGCGGTATTGCCATGGTCGCTTTCCTCCTTGGCAACTCCACCGTGCCCAATTCGACCTCGAGCTTGCAACCCATGCTAAAGTAACTACCCCTCACTCGGTGTTTCGTCAACTCTTCACCGAGCTCCTGGGACGTTACCCGATTTACTTTCCGGTTTTTACCGATGGTTCCCAGGTGGGTGGTGCTACAGGCTGTAGTTTTGTTTATAACAATGAGGCTCACAAGTACCGCCTTCCGGACGCCAGTTCTGTTTTTACCGCCGAGCTGTTCGCCATATTTTATTTTTTACTCTTTATCTCCAGCTCAGGACCTGGAAATTTTATGATTTGCTGTGACTCTCTGAGTGCTCTCCAGGCCTTACAGCAATTTCTCGGCACTTCAGCACTCATAATTAAAATACAGACACTCATTTCACAGTTACTGACTCACGGATACCAGTTTGTTTTTATATGGATCCCAGGCCATGTGGGTATTCCTGGTAACGAGGAGGCGGATGCGGCTGCAAAGTCTGCATGTCGTCTGCCGGGATTATCCACACGAACTCTGCCTTTTAGTGATGCGCAACGATATTTCCGGCGCCATATTTTTTCGTTCTGGCAGAAGTCGTGGGAAGAAATATCTGGCACCCAATTACGGACAATCAAAGACACAGTAACACCCTGGCCGACATCCGTCAGGGATGCGCGGCGGTCGGAGGTCATTCTCACCCGGTTGAGAATCGGTCACACTCGCGCCACACACGGTCATCTACTGCGTGGCGACCCGGCCCCTGTGTGTCAGACGTGCGGTGTACAACTGTCCGTCCCACACGTTTTGCTTGATTGTCCACGATATACTAGAGAGCGCCAGTCCCTTGGCCTGGGTTTTACTATGCGGTCAATTCTGGGCGACGACCCGGTATCGGTAGATAAGGTTCTGCGGTTCGTCACCCAAATTGGGTTTGGGAAACAAGTTTAACTTGTGTTTTAGTTTTGGTGTTTTATTCTACGGTTTTTAGACAATGAATCCCGGTTTTATTGTAGCACCGTTTGTTTTTACTTTTTAGCTGTTTTATTTTAATATTTATCCGTAAGATTTTTAACGTTTTAACTGTTTTAGATTTTCACGTTTTACCTTCTTACAAGTTTACTGCTTTTTTAGTTTCCCCTTTTTAACCGTATTAATTTGTTTCAGCCCGTAAAAATTGACCTGGGGCCCAAATGACCCAGCTGTCGACGGGCCCTTAAACTCCACACTCCACTCCACTCCAGACGTAATTGTCATAGGCCCTATGACATAGGGGATTAATTCTTGACCATACAATCCGATTTGAAAAAAAATGTACACCAAATTATTGAGGTTGATAAGGGGAAAAAACTACCTTTTGAGCCTTACATTCCTTATGTTAGACAAATACAAAATTTCAAATTGGGAAGTGATTGGTCTACTTTTTGGTGCTCGTGGAGTGATTACTAACTTTACTGTGAATTTGTTTGTCGTTTTAAATTGCAGTTAAGTGTTTTATAAGATATTGATTAACAAATTATCCATGGTTCTTTGTACATTTCACACAATCATCTGTATACTACACTAAATTAAATATATAAATGATTCTAAAATGGTTAGCTGTCCTATTTCCAAATTTTATAATAATTTTGTACATTATTACACTTTATCTATCAAATATTTTTACATTATACAATTTTTTAACCTTTATCATTCATATTTCAAATTATCTTTTTCTACAGATGTATTAATAGGTGTGTGTTTATAACAATCCTAAAATAGGACAGCTATCCAACTGCTGGATTTTCTCCCATATTTCCTGCAATAATACTAGCAATAATATCTGTTAATGTTTATCTCGGCTGATATGAAGAAGATAGAGGAGTAAGTGCTTATACGAATAGTCAGGACAAGAGTAGAGAAAGTCATATGAGTTGTAGCAGTTTTTTGTATAGCGCTTATGATATACAAAATATATCAAAGTTACAAAATCCATTAATAGCAAAGGGTTAAGAATATGTACCACAGGTGAAGGGATGCCTGTCGGAAAGGCACTACCGAGGGTCATTAGCGAACGTCCCAAACATTAGCGTAAACGAGATACAATTAGTTTGGCAAGGTCTTCAACATGAAAAAGAGCCTGCTATTGTATTTTTACCAAGTATCGGAAACCCGAGGGGTTTCGCCAGAGGGCAAAGTCTTGACTTAATGAAGTGAGGGCCATTATGGATGTTTGGGAAGCTAAAAAGGATAATGACTGAGGACAGTAGGAGACAGGCATCGTTACGAGGGAGAGATACATGTAAGCAACACGGTGAAAGTTCGTTCCAGCGGTTACGTTAAACTGCATAGTTTATTCTATTTAAAATTGTTCAGCAAAGCTTAAACGTGTAAAAAAAAGAAAACAAATAAAGTGTTCTAAAAAAAACTACAATGTCGCTCTCTGTAACCACCACGGATACCCGAGATTAAGACTCATGTGTGAGCAGCCGTAGGCACCCATAATAAGAAGCAGTCAATAGAGTGATATAAAATGCTTCAGAGTGCATCTATATATTATATACACCTTTTATGCACTTTTTTCTGTTTATCATCCTTTAACCGGTTAGGTCATATCTGAGGATGAATGAAAAGGGTGAAATGCTCAAATGAGCCCGGGGTCCATAGAGCCTGCCCAGAGAAGGAAAAACCCCGGAAAGAAAGCTTGTCTGGGTAATTCACCCTACCCCCCACAACACAGAGGTACAGTCCCCCCGAGAAATTCATATCTGTTTCTAAATGTATATATCATTAACATTCTGCCCCCCCCCCCCCCGTTAAGTTTAATATCCCCCTGGAGGAAAGTGGCTGTATTCGTCACCGGGCTGATAAACTTAAATTTCACCTTTCATTTTAGTTACAAGAAGGATACAGAAAGCTAAAGCGATAGTCACATGTTTAACGAGTGCATCACTATGTGATTGCTTTGAAATTCCATTCTCTTTGCATGGCCAGAAGATAAAACAGAATAAGCTATTCCTATTTGAGAAAAATGTTAAGTATTGGAAAATGCAACCAAATAATAAGGAATGTTTTGGAAATAGTTAAGTCCAAAAATTGTATTTGATATAAATTGCGTGTTTTAATGAGATGTGCATGTTTTGTGTAGTAAGATATTGTCTGTCTCTTACGGTTTTCCAGTTATGCAAAAGTCATGCTGAATGAATTTCTGGGGATATTCCCAGAAAATTCAAGATATACATTACATTTATCATAAAAATATCTTAAACATACGGCGTTTTTATCAAAACCATTAGAGGAATTTTTGATAAAATGAAAATGTTCGGAAAATGTTGCATGCAAAGCGTAGCCTGGGGTGAGGTAACTCTCTTGAAAATCTTCATATCCCATTCTCAAGATGCCAAACTTAAATAGGTACCAAGTTTGGTATTTCAACTACTTTTCGTTTTTGACTTAAGCTGTTCACACAGACACGCACATAGGGACCTTTCTCTAAAAATGCTTTAAAGGGAACCTCAAAACATGTATTTCCATTGAAATCTCTGTATCGAATTTGTTGGTGGAATGTAGATAATACCTGGTTAGCGCTCCATATAGAACATGGTCCTGGAATCGCTATGTAAAGAGCATTCATATTTATCGTTCCTCTGTTACACGTATGTAATTAACCACAGCTATAGCGAGGGATACTCAAGGACCTAAGCCGCAAAGCATAACCGAAACAGTTCGGCTAAAACTTATGATCGCCAGCTACTTACTTATCAACTCAAGATTACTGTGCGCTTACCCTGGAGTTCCTAACTCAAGTCTAAAATAATTTTTATTATACATAATTGAATACTATTAATGGAACTATTTTGGCAGAAGTGCAACAGATTTAGAATCTGTAAATATGATTAAATGATGATTAATAATCAATATTATGGTTCATATAAATTAATTTGATTTAAACTTTTTTCCAAAACATTGGTTTACTTATTGAAATTATTTGAATTATTTCAAGTTATCCAAAATATAATTATCCCAAAACAAAAATGAACAGTTCAAAGCAAGAATAATACTCAGGTTTATTATTTTAATACCTATATAAACAACAGTTCGGTAAACTTAACAAACCATTTTAAAAACCTTAAAACATATAAGAATGTTAAAAAATGGAACAGAATTAAAAAAAAAGAGCGTTGGTCAAGCAAAGTAAAATTAAACAAAGGCCTTCCTCCCCATCAAAAAAATTATCTACTGCTATACCATTTTCACCAAAATTTATTCTAGAAATTTTAATACACGTAAATTAAATTTAATTTCATCTTATCTCTTTTTAACTTTAATTGTAGTGGTTTTAATCCAAAGGATATAACTTTAGAAGTAGTTGGTGTGAGAAAGTTAAATGCATTTATATATTTTTGGATTATATAATAGGAAATGTTCGCCATACTGTACTGGGATACCATATGCCATGCCCTAGGGAACCATAACCGCAATACCTTCTCTCTACTATGTGCATGGAAGACAAAGTTAAAGTAGAACATCGGAAACAAAGGGGGGAGTGGTCAGTTGCACTTTATAGATAGCACAGTTTTTAAACTCTTTTGCACAAACCCACCCTAATTTACTCGAGTAGTTCTGTCGAACTAAAAGAAGCTCTTTAGAGCGCAATTTGGCATAAACAATTCCTTGTTGCCGTAACTTAGGACCACCACTACTTGACAAAGCAAAGCTGCGTTGTGCGCAAGCGCCTGCAATGTCGGGCTGTCTAAAATATGAACATATTTGCCACGTATTTTATGCAAGTATAGAAAATGCAATATTTTTGTGAGCTAAATCAAGTATAAATATCGCCATTTGAACCGTTTTGTGAGAATTACTATGAGAGGATGCAATTATAATTTTATTTAGACCTCAAAAATAAACTTTTGGAATATCAAAAGGTTTTCTTCATCGCGTGCAATTAATTCTTGTAGTTTTTGCGAACTATTTTCTTTTTCGATAATTGGAACACTCTTCTTGGATGAGTAGAGGATTGCTTCAAACAAGTCAATGATAGCACTGCAGTAGTCTCTTCTTGAACTTCAGGCACAGGCACGTTTGCATTTAGAAAAGGCAGAACGTAGTAACGCAGATCCAGCTTTTATACCGGTCTGCGCATGACCTCGATCGATTCACAAATAATAGACTCAATACAACAGTGTTTCCTATCCTTTTACACTCCACGTTCTTCTAAGCAGAAACTATTGATTTAACCAAGAAGTTTAATTAGGTCCGCTACAAATAACCACTGCCCAGGTTTGAAACCAGAAACTTACAGAACTTCTTGGAAAATTCCATTGTACGAGTAGCATTTGTTACCTACATAGTTATTTCTAAAGCAACACTATCGTAGTCTTACTTCATGGCTTACTCGCATTTTAGATCTAAGTTTAATTTTGTTTCTTACGCTAACGTCACAGAGATGTTTTATTTAACCTAACATATATGATTTCACTTTACATCCACTGAAAGCTTGAGCGGGTATACCTACTTTATGCACTAAGCGTCATAAGAAAAACAAAACCCAACGCAAGATACGATAGTCGCACAATAACTGTTGTTTGCTTTTTCCTCCAGATAGAGTTGTTGGTGTTCCTTCTCTTTCCTCATTGGTCAGAAGTTGCGCAGACGCGACAATGGAGTGTAAGTCATTTGAGGATTTGGAATTCTATGAAGAAGACGTTGACTCTGGGCAAAACACGGTAAGTCTGTTAAGTTTGCGCATGAATGTAGCATATAAATGCGCTGTAGATGATGGCCATTATCGACCATAATATTTGTAATCGGCATGTACGCTTAGCTGTGTTTGAGAAGACCACACTTTATTATGTGTGTAGTACATTTTGATATGCACTGTCCATTTCGGCTTATTTTATAATTTTAGAGTAGATCTGTACTGTAAATAGTGTAGTCAACCAATTTTGTGGTTAGTTTTACTTATTGCTTTATTTAAGGAAGGAAAATGTGGTAAATTATTATGACTTTTGAGAATTAACATGTTTTATTATGTTTAAAATGTTGAAATGTTAACAATCACGAAAACAAATAAGCATTCGGTGCATGAACAAGAAGGCTGGTGTAGGTATCGTGAAAATAAGAGGGTCAGTGATCCAAGAGAACCAGGCGCAACTAGGTGATCAACATCTATACGAGAGCAGGCCTGCACAACCTACGTGTATACAGTCAAGTAGGATATGGCTCGCGTTAGCCAGGCTGAATACGGGTGTTCTCACATTCTAGTGGCTGGGCTGGTCTTGTCTTGTCTTGGATCATTTTAATGTCAATAATACTATTTTAACACCATCGTACACCCTCAACATTAGTTTAGTATGTACGCTCGGTTAGCACCACACAAGCTCAAGATAATTTCGGCAATCCAGGCTAATTTACCGCTGATCGAGATTAGTCGTCCTTTTTAGGATTTTGACTTTCATTTTCTAGTTTAAGAATGTACGTACATTTCACATTTTGGAGAATAACCGGCGCAGTACTTTATAAAGTAGAGGTCTTCTCAATATTTGTGTACCAAAACAGAAGAGCATTTCTTTGTATAGGGGGGAAAAAAACTTGGAAACAGTTTGATGAATACGGCTTTCATTTGTCTGAGCGTGGAGTCCAATAGCGTACTATCAGGTAGCGAACTGATCGATATGTGACTAAACTCTTCCACGGAACTACTGAGCTTCTGGAATGAATTTCGCAGACTGACACTTTTGGCGCTCGGTTACCCAGTCTTCATCCACGTGGATCTTGCTCTGTTTTCAGAATTTGAGGGAAATGCTCTCCGGCCCAGAACACTGGTCTGGCTTCTTATCGATAAATCAAATTCTGGTGGAGGAGCATTTGCTAAACCATTTTATTCTCACTGCAGTTCTAATGAACAGGATAGCGTGGAAAATTACAGAAACTTCCATTAAATTCCAATAATATTTTCCATAAAAATTCATGAAACCGTAAAACGCGCGAGAAGCTTTTGGAGGAAGTTTTTTTTCCTGTCTTTCTTGCTTATCAAAATGTGGAATCTCTTGCCATCCTTCAGTATTGCAGTAAGCATTTCCATTGTTGCATACTCAAGAAAAATAAATATTTTTCCACCAAGCCTGACAACTAAGAGTATACAGCAATAACAATTTTCATCACAAGACTTCGAAAATTCTTGAGATAATGTAAAAAGTACTAAAAAGGGTATGAAGTGCTGTCTGTTCACCACCTCATGGTCTAAGGGGAATGAGGGGCAGGGGAGTGACATTCCACGCACTGTAACCTTAGTTTCGTAAACATCCGCGTAATCGTTGTTCTGCTGGTCATGTTGCCAACTTACCTCCAATATTATTCGCGCTAAGTTTACTCGCCGCTAGTTTCTCTTAATTTCAGTTGTAACACCTTTGTGTCGGAAGCAATGGTTAAAGTAATGTAGAAGCAGATAATCCTCCACCTAGGAGCGCTGTGAATTCTCCTATGATATTGTGGTTGTAAAACAAAGGGGTTCAGAGTGACACTTCTATGTGTAAAACAGATCTTTATAGGATGCCTGAATCAAACAAACCTAAAGAGGCTCTTAAACGTATTACCGTTTTTCTTCTATTACTTTCATTACCTGTACTTGCAGGAACAACTACAATACTATTAACTGAGCGAAATTTTAATATGTACTTCATTCTTTGAACCTGCAGAAGGGAATGAGAAGTTGTTAGACTGAATTCTTCCTCAATTGTTATAGCGTTATTGTTGGTTATTTTGGTTTTATTGGGCCACACTGTGGTTTACTTGTCCCCATGCATGTGTGATCCCAATCCCATAGAACCAGTTTGAGTCAAGGTAAAATGAATACTTAAAGAAATGCAACAGCTGACTTATTCTTACAGGAGTTGCACGATGTAACACTTGAGGATATATCACGTAAGACCGAAACAGATTGGAAGTGTTTTTGAAAAATATAGGTAAGGCAGAAAAAGACGGAGTAGTTGAAAACATTGTTTACGCTTTATAAACTAAATATACTGCATGAACTGAAAATAACATTTAAATTGTGATATTTTGAGCGATTTGTTTGCTTTAATCTGGCGTGAAATCGTATTCCAAGTTTGGCAACATTGTCATAAACGTGATTAGAAGCAAAACTGCTGCTCGCGATATCATTGTTTATCGGGAATTGTTCACTGATATAGTGGCCGGCTGCATTCCTGCCAGGGATCTTCAGCTGGTGAACAAACTGTATGCACTAAGTCCTTTCTCTACTACGTATAGTAAGAAGAGAAATTATTGTATTCTACCCAAAAATCTAGTACCGAGATTTCACACACACACAAAAAAAAAAAAAAAAAAAAAAAAAAAAAAAAAAAAAAAAAAAAAAGTATTGTGAGAAAAATGCATGTTTGGAAAAGCATTCGTATGTGTGCATGTCAGTAAACACTAACTCAAAAACGAAAAGTCTGTTAACCTAAAGAAAGTTGGCTTAACTATCTTAGTCTACACGTAACAGTCACAATTAGTCGAAACCTTATTTCGGCCATAATTTCTCTGTTAATCGATTTCAGCAAACGAGCTAGCGTTTTGAAGTCCTCTTCCAGGGCTATCAGAATACAGTAAGAAAGTTGACATAGCCATGTTCGTTTGTGTTACAGCTCGTTCCGTCTATATGTTTGAAATAGAAGTACAACGTATTACATTCATGCTATTTTCTCTACTCACTTTTGTTTTACGTAACAATTCACATGTGATTCTGTATAGTTCACCTTCATACACACTAATGCCTATACATATTGCATGTTGAAGAGTAAGTAAACTCCAAAACCGGTTGACCGATCGCGATGAAAATTGACAAATGTAAGTGGTTTTTTCATGTTGAAGGTTTTTATGCAATCCGTTTTATCACGCAACGTAATTGTGATAAAAAGTATTATTTAGTTATCGTTTTTCAATTCAATTCAAAAATGTTTATTTGGGCATGCTTACAACATGCCCAGGCTGTTTAGGGATACCCCTCTTCAGCCTAGTGTGGTATTTGTTTCGTTTTCGGGTTGGGATTTCCCTCGGCTTAGGTGCGTATTTGTGTTATTTGTGTTTTTGTTGACATTGTGTAGTGTAGTGTGTTGTGATTTGTGTATCTGTGTGTCTGTTCCCGTGTTCCACATCCATGGCTCCATTCATGTGCTTCTGCCCAAATAAGATTCTAGGTTTTGTTGCTCGTTGTTTGTTCTTATTTTAATGTTGCTGCTACGCTCATCGGTATTTTTTGTATGTTTAGTGTGTTTTTGTATGTTAGAGGTTTTAGTGTGTGTTTGTGTCTATTGTGTGTCTAGATGTTTTGAAAGTATTGTAGATGCTCTCGTATTTTCTGTTCTTCTTGTTCTTGATATTTATCGTATACATGTATGAGTGTGATAAGGGGAGGGTTTTTGTCTGTTGGTGTTTCTTGTATAGTCTTCATCTTTTGTGCCGTGTTTATGAGTGTTCTTCTGTAGCTTCTTGTGTGTGCGTTGTGTATGTATTTTATGAATTGTTTTGCTATGTGTGTGTCAATGGGTATTGTGTTTGTGTATTGATGTACAGTGTTGGATTTGAATGATGGTGAGAGTTTGTGAGCAGTCCGTAGGCATTTCCTTTCATATGCTTTTATTTTGTTCATCATAGTTGTGATTTGGGGCATTGTGGCTACGGCTGCGTATGTGAGTAGTGGCCGGACTAATGCGATGTAGAGTTTGTGTAATATTTGTGGTGTGAGTCCTCGTTTGTTGAGTCTGGCCAGATAGTTTAGTGTTGCGTGTATGGGACGTGCTTTGTTGAGTAATTGTGTGTAATGTGGTTTAATTCTGAGTTTGTTGTGTATGTGTACTCCTAAGTATTTTACTGTTTTTTTACATGTGATTGTTTGTTGAAAGTAAGTGGCTGTTCTGTATGTGTGTTTTCTTATTTTCCTTATTACAATGGCTTTTTTTTTTTTTTTTTTTTTTTTTTTTTTTGTGTGTGTATGTGTGTTTATGGTTATTCGCCATTTTCGTGTCCATTGTAGAAATGTGTTTAACTGTTTTTCTAGTCTGCCTCTGGCTCCTAGTAGTGTGACGTGCTCAGTATCATCTGCATATTGGGCTAGGTGTATGTTCTTGTGTATGGGTTGTGGTGTGTCGGCTGTGTATAATATGTACAGGAGGCCCGAGATAGCACTCCCTTGTGATGTTCCTGCGTTCATATGTACGGTATTAGAAAGTTGTTGGTTGATCCGTATTTGTCCTGTCCTGTCTGTTAGGAAGCTCGCTATCCAACGTACAATCCGTGGTGGAATTTTGAAGTCCGTAAGTTTGTAAAGTAGTCCGTCGGGCGATGTGAAGATGCCGTTGTTGAAGTACAGAGGATGTCTAAGCCAACATGGTTGATCCGTCTGATGGCGACCGACCGACCGACCGACCGACCGACCGCCACCTAAGCGGTCTGGAGCAGAGCACAGCACCCGAGCGAACTCTCAGAGCCCTGTTATATCGGGCTCTGTCCTCTATGGGGGTCTTGCAATTGTAATGGCGGCTTTTACCATATTTGGTATGGTGAACAGGATATTCTAGAAAATTCTTAAGACACGTGACATCTCATATTGCATGATGCAACATGCTTCCACCAGTTGCTATGCGGAAGGGTGACGTCATAGAAAAGTTTATAGGGACTACATAGGAAGTGGTAAACATTTATGTCCGGTCACATATACATCTTGAGACATGTGGAACAAGTTACAAGAATTGTAAAATGTTGTTGTTGTTGTTGTTGTTGTTTTCTAGTGCCTTGCATCTGGCAATGAAGCCATTAGCATTCGTGCTTTCCAATACTTTTGAACTGTAGTTTCTTCTGATCTTAATGCTTCACAGGTCTTCAAGTGTTCTTCATTCATTTCTGCTGGATCGTTACACAGGACACATATTGGTGAGGCAGAATTGTAAAATGTGATTTATCACAAATTTAGAAGCTTAATAAAATGTTATAACTTAATATAAAATAGGTACTTCTCAATCACATACGTGACAATAGTATTGCAAACTTAGTATAAAAATACAGAATATATAATTTTAACATTAAATTGTGAGAGTAATATTAATTTAGTAACAATTGTATTTAAAAATTCCCAAACGTTTTCCTGAAATATCCTCTCAGGCCCCTCAAAAACGCGAATCCCAAACACGAATTTTAGTCATATATACAGGATGTTTAAGAAAAAGTGTCCGATATTGTAACAGGAGTTCGGATTGGTTAAAACTAGAATAACTGTTCCTGTAAACATATGTCCGAAGAAAAAAAATACGCTCACATTTAATAAGCAAACAATCACAAAAAGTTAAATACTTAGGAATGCACATACACAACAAACTCAAAATCAAAGCACACTACACAAAACTACCAGACAAAACACGACCCGTTCATTCAACACTAAATTATCTGGCCAAATTAAACAAAAGAGGACTCACACCACACATATTACACAAACTGTACACTACATGGATACACCACAACTGAGACATGCAGCCGTAGCCACCATGCCCTTAATAACGTCAGTCATGATAAACAAGATAAGATCTTTTGAGAGGAGGTGCCTTAGAACTGCACACAAACTTTCCCTTTCATTCAAATCTAATGCATTGTATCAATACACCAACACAACTTCCATAGATAAACACATAGCCAAACAATGCACACACAAGAAGCTACAGAAGAACACTCATAAACACAGCACAAAAAGTGAAGACCATACAAGAAACAGAAAAAGACAAAATCCTCCCCTCATTACACTGATACACGTGTACGACAAATAAGAACAACAGGAACAGGAAAAACTTGAACACTTACAACACTTTCAAAACATTTAAATACACAAAACACACACACGTACACCTAACGTACAAAAAACTTCAAATAATATAAAAAATCACCTGGTGAAGTGCAGCAGCCAAAATTAAAAGCAATATTCATAATTTAAAATCAATGCTCTTCTTGGGTGGAAGCCTGTCTATGGACGATGGATGTAAAACATGGGGAACTGACACACTGAAACACAAACACAAAATCACAACACTACACAACATCAACAAAAACAAAATACGTACAAACGCCGTAAAGATCCCTCACACACTAGGCTGAAGAGGGATCTCCCTAAACAGCCCGGGCATGTTGTAAGCATGCCCAAATAAAAACTTTTACATTACATTACAAATACTTGTTGAGATATTAGCCATTTTACTTATGATGTATTTGCAACAGACAGTGGACTTCATCAAATAAGTGAACTCCGGTGAACACTTGACTGTCACAAATGTTTAACACAAGTTGTTGGGTAAACACCCATAAACATCAAACAGGAGTTGTGATGATTCCTGCCACTCTGTCCTCCGGTAACATCTGCATGTTATGTCGAGGAGATCCTCCATGTGGTTACCATGTATTCTTGCACATAGTTCAGCTCATCTTCTCCAAGAATCCCGAACTCCTTCGAATATACTTGGCTTCTCTCTCTTGTAACCTATGCACATCGTGGACGGGTTTGTCATACGTCAGTGACTTTAAATGTCCCTATAGCCAGAAATCCAATGGACTGAGCTCCGGCGAACGGGGAGGCCATGTTACTGGAATCGGAATCTTCACTTCAGAATTAAACAAGTCAAATTTCGTTCTGCTCCTTAGTGTTGCTTATTTTTCTGCTTCCAATACTGTACATACTTTTGTGGCATGCTGTTCCCTCGTAGAAAGTGTAAACATACCAGCGTCTCCAGCGTGAGGTATCTTGCTAAATGTCCGAGTAATAACTGTTGTCATTGATAAGGACAGTAGCAAGTAGCACATTCTTCAGACAGTACTTTGAAGTAGGATCACCAGTGTCTCGGCTGAGCACGAGCAAAAGAGAGTGGAAGAGGTGGATGTCAACAGCTTCATTGTCACTTTAGTAACCTCGAATTTGTATCCTACCTTTCCAGTGTTTACTTTGGAACTTCTTGGGTCTCGCAAACTCATAATTACAACATATTGCTAGTACAGTAGAATCCCGATAACTCGACATTCCGTATAAATCGACAAACTTGTTTTATTTTAGTGTTTATGTTTTAGCGTTAAACTTGACTGTAATAATTTATATTATTTACTATGCGGTATGATTAGTATAGCTAAATTTTAATTAGTGTACGTGTACAAGCTACCGCAACCTCCCTCAAGTCACAGAAACAAATTTCATACATTATTATTTACTGTCGTAAAGTTTTAAGGTGTAACTAAATGAATATACATTGTGCAAATTGTGCTAGAGCCTTTGTAGTACGTAATGAGCTTAATCTACAAATGTAATATATTAATATTTATTGAGGTAAAGTGTCAAAGTGCAATTAAATAATATACATTGTGGAAATGTGTAAGGTGCAATATAGAGGTGAGTATTTTACACGATTTTCATTATTTCCAGTGATATAACATTGCATTTTATCACAATCAGCTTAATCTACAAATTTCATACATTATTATTTACTGAAGTAAGATTTTAAAGTGTAATTAAAAATATACATTGTGCAAATTGTGCTAGAGCCTTTGTACTAAGTTTTCTTATACAGTAATATAATCACGTAAGTACAACAAGCATGGCCACGTTCTCGCTACAGCGCATGCACAATAGCTATTTCTGACCAAAAAAGAAGCGCAATTCGTATTATTAGCGCTGTTTTATTAGGTTTTTTTTTTTTTGTTTGTTTATTTATTTCCCCCCCCCCTCTTTTACAGCGAAATGTTTATACTGCATTAAATCACAAAAAATAGCTTATAACGAATATAACGAGACGTTAATAAAGATTGAGGATATTTGTATTCTCATTTCTACTATGGCATTGATTCGTTTCGGCATGCAATCGCCTACCGCCCAGCAGCAATAATCGTTAAGAGCGTTTTTTTTACCCAGTTCCCCATCGGGCGCTTCCCCAGGTGGCGGATTGGGAAATGCCTCCTAGATATAGGTGGTGCCGAGGAAGTGAAATACTCGGGGTGGACCAAACCTGGTATAACGGGTAGATGTGACTCGAAAGTCGTGGTGAAGACAACTCATCTAGGGTAAATGCCCGAAAAGCATGTGCGAGTTCTGGAGCAACGAGGTGGCAGCCACACCACTGAATTAGCTTTGCGCAGCGTTCGTACCGCAGCCACAGTGAAATTTTTGCATACTGAACAGCACCAGTAAATAGATGGGAAGGAGTATGAGTCCGGAACGGGAGAATTCTCCTAAACCATGAAGAGTTGATGATATTTTTTACCCACCAGGTGGTACTGGTAAAACATTCCTCATCTCCCCGATATTTGCGCACATTAGATTACATAATCATATTGCGTTGGCAATTCCTTCGTGAGGCATTGCAGCGATCTCACTTAATGGTGGGTGGACTGCGCATTTAGCACTCAAGTTGCCTGCCATTAAACATTCACACAAATCCAGACGCATGTTATGTGTAACATAAAGAAGCGTTCAAGCATGTCTGAAATTGTGAGAAAATGAAACATTATTATCTGGGACGAATACACTATGGCCCACAAGCATTGTCGGTCTGGGTGACTTAGTTGGTTAGACGCTGGCCTACTGTTCCCAAGGTCTGCGGGTTCAAATCTAGCCCAGGCCGATGGTTTTTAAGTGTGCTTGAAAACGACAGCTCCATGTCAGTAGATTTACTGGCATGTAAAGAACTCCTGCGGTACAAAATTCCGACACACCGGCGAAGCTGATGTGATCCTGGTAATTGACAGCGCCGTTAAACAACAAAATAAACTCAAGCATTCACTCGAAGCTCTCGATATAACGCTGAAAGATCTTCAAATTCATTGACACTGTTGTTGATCCTGAGGAAGTTGTCAACTATCCTGTTGAACTCTTGAATTCACTGGGTTTACCTGGAATGCCACCACATAACTTGCGATTGAACATTTTGCTTCGAAATTTGAATGCTACGTACCTGTCCCCATCAACTTTATGCACGCTAGTGTTAGCGAAAACTTGCTACAAAGTCGCTAAATCAACATAAATGCTATACTTAATTAAAAGGTATTTTATAATATTTAATAATTATAGTACCTGGGCGATCGAGCTTCGCTCGGCATTTACGTAAAAGAAAAGGGAGTAGAGAAAACCATGCGAACGTATTACTTTGCGTGGTAAAATGGATTGCATAAAAGCCTTTTCCATGAAAAAACACTTAGAAGTGCCAATTTTCATGGAAAAACCCGGTTTGGGAGTTTACTCACCCTTCAATATGCAATATTTATAGGCGTTGATATGTATGAAGTTGATAAACGATAGAGAATAACATGAATTGTTACGTAAAACAAAAGTGAGTAGAGAAAACATTGTGAATGTAATACATTGTATTTCTATTTTAAACATATAGAGCTGCAACATATAAATTAATATGGCTATGCCAAATTTCTTACTGTATTCTGATAGCCCTGGAAAAGGACTTCAAAATGCTAGCTCGTTTGCTGAAATCGATTAACAGAGAAATTATGACCGAAATAAGGCTTCGACTAAATGTGACTGTTACGCATAGACTAAGATAGCTAAGCCAACTTTCTTTAGGTTTTCTGAAAGCTCTTGACGAGACCTTCAATATCCTGGCTTGTTTGTTGAAATTGGCCCATCAACAGAGAATTATGGCCAAAATAAGGTTTAGAGTAATTGTGACTGTTACGCGTAAAATCGCGTTTTTTTTTTTTTCAGAAATGACACCTAATAGATAAACTTAACAAGCAAAACCCTATCTGAATACAAAATTTAATCGAAATCGTTAGAGCCGCTTCCATGTTGGGCGGAATATATATTTTATATAGGTACATATATACAAGAATTGCTCGTTTAAATATATAAGATGAAAGCAAAATCCACTTCCGTAATTAGAAGAAAAAATCTGATGTGTTGCACTCACATGACTTTCTCTACTCTTGTATTAACCATTCTTACAGTCTCTTATTTCTATATCTTCTTCGTGTTAGTTAAGATAAACATTTGTACAAATTATTTTATTGCTTATTTCCTTGTAGGTGCATAGCGAATGTTAGAATACAGTAAGCTTTGTGCGATAGTCAAATGTTTGAGATTCGGTTGTCTTTGCACACTTAACATATAAAAAAATGAACAACGATGATCCATTTCACGAAAGTTCTGTTTTCCGAAACTCGCACACATAACAAGGAATATCTCCGAAATGGTTCACCCTACAAGAAAATTTATTGAGACATAAATTGTGTATTTTAGCAAGATCTACATTTTTTGTATAGTATAATTTGGTCTATCTCTAACGGTTTACGAGTTATGCAAAAGTCGTCCAGAGTAAATACGACTATAGGGGCTATAGCCAGAAAATTCAAGATATACATTTCATTTGTCATAAAAATATCTCAAACATATGACATTTTAATCAAAATCGTTAAGAGCCGTTTTCAAGAAAATCAAAATTTTCGAAAAAATTTCCATGTAAAGGGTAGTTTAGGATGGGGCTATTTTCATCAAAATCTTCGTGTCGCATCCTTGAAAGACATTAAACTTAAATACCAACTTTGGTTTTTAACCAACTTTTCGTTTTTGAGCTATGCTGTCCACAGACTGACAGACTGACAGACACACACACGGACCTTTTTCTAAATATGCTTTTTTTTGATTCAGGGGGTCTCAAAACATATATTTCTGGTGAAATCTCGACATCGAATTTTTGGGTGGAATACAATACTTTCCCTACTTACCAGTAGAGAAAGTAAAAAATGAACAACGATGATCCATTTCACGAAAAGTTTTCCGAAACTCACACACATAACAAGGAATATCTCCGAAATGGTTCACCCTACAAGAAACTTTATTGAGACATAAATTGTGTATTTTAGCAAGATCTACATTTTTTGTATCGTATGATTTGGTCTATCTCTAACGGTTTACGAGTTATGCAAAAGTCGTCCAGAGTAAATACGACTACAGGGGCTATAGCCAGAAAATTCAAGATATACATTTCATTTGTCATCAAAATATCTCAAACGTATGACATTTTAATCAAAATCGTTACAGCCATTTTCAAGAGAATCAAAATTTTCGAAAAATTTTTCATGTAAAGGTAGTTTAGGGTGGGGCTATTTTCTTCAAAATCTTCGTGTCACATCCTTGAAAGACATTAGACTTGAATACCAACTTTGGTTTTTAACCGACTTTTCGTTTTTGAGTAATGCTGTCCACAGACTGACAGACACGGACCTTTCTATAAAAATACTTTTTTTTTTTTTTTTTTATTCAGGGAGCCTCAAAACATATTTCCGGTGAAATCTCGACATGGAATTTCTGGGTGGAATACAGTACTTCCCCTACTTACCTGTAGAGAAAGTAAAAATAGCTCATGTTGCAGCATCTCCACGCAAATGACGGCGTGTGTAGCAGTTGGGCGCCCCCTGTTGACATGTGCAATGTAGCAGAGAGGCAAGTCCACCTGTTCCTTAAATGGGACCCATCTACGTGTAGTATCCACAATTCATTGCTTTTTGTAACATTTCACTTACCTCACTGGTTCTCTATTTCACTCATATGGGAGAACATTTAACCACAATGCTTATCAAGGAAAAAAAAAATTATAGTGCAATTTTATGTAATTTCATATTTAAAAAGCCAATTATTTCTCAGCTAGTAAATGTATTAAGCCCAAAATTTGAATCCTCCAGAATAATCTCTGTCGTCCAAAATCGTCGCAAAAGGCATCAGTCGCCATCGTTGAAATTCTGTGTCTATATGACTCCAAAAGGCTCCAGATCTAGTGACAAGTCGCCAAAGTTGGTAACACTGTCATATACATATATGTTGTAAACAAATCTGCTGCACGAGCAGATTAATAGTACAAGCCCCTCTCCCACTTCAGACCCCGGTCGCCTTTTTCTGGTGGGCAGACAGAATAGCAAGAATGAAAAAGTTTTGTGAGACAATTTCTGGATTATGACAGTCAGAAAGGGAACACTTGTATAGTTTGGGATACAAGAATGAAGGATTGGTAGAGAAGGAAATGTCCTGGAACCGATGCAGTAATTGGAAGGATGGTGCAATGGATTGATAAAATGGACAGAGATTGCATACGAAGCATAGGTACACACTTCTTTTGATCCCGTTGAATTCTTAGAGTCGAGGTTTTAGTTAGTAAATAGAGTCGCAATAGTCAAATGGGACATCACAAGCGTTTGCATTAATATTTGAAGTTGGCAGGATACGTTTTAAAGGATAATCTATTGAGAATTCTTTTTTACATGTGCAACTTGAATGTTCCAGTGTAAAATTTGATCCTTATAAACACCAATATTTCTACATTTCCATGGAGAATTGAAATCGATTTGAGTCCAAATCATTCTCAATACGATCCATGTTGAATTCAATCCCGAATGAGCTCGATTTGGATACGCAAGGCTCAAGCATAAAAACTGAAACTTTTATGTTGGTCACTTGGTTATGTTGGCGAGCCTGTATTTTCTGCGTATTTTAAGTGACCGCCCCGTAGCGTAGTGGTAACGCGTCTGCCTTCTGCCTCGGGTTCGATCCCCAATACCGCATGGGATTTTTCCCCGCTGGGAGGTTTGGTCCGGGGTGCACTCAGCCTCGCGAGAAGCTACTTGAATAAAGAAGTAGCGAACCTAGGTAATGAAGATCGCATAATCTGCCGGGAGGGATCCGAGCGCCGACCACGTACCACTCTCCAGTACTGCACCCCACTAATGACTCCTGTAGTGGGTAGAGGTGGTTGACGCAGCGGCTGGGTGGTAGGCCTTGGTCCGGATAGGGCTGTTGCGCCGTGGGGTTAGTTTTTTCAGCGTATTTTAAGTAGGTTTTGGGGTTAGTGAATGTGTTTAGAAGAATATCGTGCGATATTATAGAAACAATAAAAGTGGCTTTGTTGTTGTTTTATTACACCGCTTTAACTAAGAAAACAAAATGACGAGCGTGCAGCGTGTTACGAGTACAGTACAAGTTAGCATCTTTGGCGGATTCAAATCGATTTGAATCCGGTATGTGTTTCCATGCAACAAATTTTCGATCCTATCCCACTTCTAAGAGGATCGGATCCAAGGATTCCTTTCGATTTGAATCAGTATTCAATCCGGAATGAGAACTCAAATCGATTTGAATTCCCCATAGAAATGTATATATTTCTAAATGGGATTCCAAAGTTAAGTAATGCTAGGTGTTCTATGTTATCTAAACAACAACCGCTTTTGCCTTATAACAAATGCTTGGGTTCGGCTTTAGTCCATACTTTAATGACCAGGTCGACTGTCTTCATTTACGGTCTTGATTCAGTCGCCTTAGTTGCTGGAGCCACCTGTAAGTCACCAGCGCAAAGATGGCAGAGGTAGAGGAGACTGTGATATTGCATCACAGAAACGTTTATCCAACGAGTCCTTACGGACTTTTTAACACCCTAATAAACTAACAATTTTGCGCTTGCAGTAGATGCAATTGAAACAAGAATATCACTGGCCTTGAACTTTGAAAGCCATGACTCATTTACAGACAGTCACTTGAATACACCAAGTAGATTTTGGAACGGAAATGACGCACCGGAAATAATTTTTGTACGAGCTAGCTCATGTAAACATATAACCGGCCGATTGTAACTTTTGGAATGATTACTTCGAGTCCTCTTACTGGTCAAACGTCCAAACGGGGCTATGTAAACTTGTGTACATTAGCACTACCATTGTAATCTGTTCGCCCGATTCTGGTTATTTTGAAAGGCGCCCAGCACGGTTGGCGTGGAAACAAATCGGCCTACCTTCGGGTGTCTCCGTAGTTATTCGGCCGTTCCGGTTTGACATCGATAGGCCGGCGCTGGTGATCAACAGCTAACAACGTAACGACTGCTATGTCAGTAATTCTTCTCCCAAGCTACATCTAGCCACTTTGAAGCAACGATTAGCTACTAATTTCTGCAAAAAGCCTCTAAAGCTATTTCCAGTCATTTTACATTAGTCCTGAGCTTATTCATTGTATAATTTTTAAATTAAAATCATTAGAGTATCTAAGGGAGATTGATTATACAATAGGCATTTCAAAGAAAATTATATCGACGTTTCACTTCCAAATAACACAGATGTCCGCACAGTGCGGTCCGAACCGAGGTAAAGCATTTGTGTTGGGTTGTAGTCTACAGACCTTAGCAAGCTATCCGTTCATCAGTGAGAATGGTTGTTTATGTGCACCATGTTACATGAAGTTTGTATGGCCAGTGAGTCATGAATCCCCTTGAACGCTTGCTCAAACATAACCAAACTACTCGCACATTCTGTGATGAAAAGACAAAATTATTGTTTAATGAAAGATTGCTTTCATAAGCCCGGGCCCAAATGACGTAGCTGTGAACGGCCCTTTCACCCTTGTCACTCACTCAAAGATTGGAAATTCCTATCTACCATCTCGCTCATGAATACAAAATTCCTTTGCACATATTATGACATATGACACATATAAGTTGTAACAGATCTAGCCATTTCTGGTCTTTTTGGAGGTCACTTTGAGCCACTTTTCATCTAAGAGTTGGCAACACTGGTAACAAGTCTGCGAGGAGCGCAAACTAGCGAGATTTTCCTGTAAGATTTGCTCTACGGTTTAGCAGTTATACAAAACTCATTTAGAATGAAGAGGATTTCTGAGAATGTTTCCAGAAAAATCAGGATATAGGTACATTTCATTTGTGATGAAAATATCTTAAACATATGGTAGTCTGGTAAGGGGCGATTTTCTTCAAAATGTTCATGTTGCATATGCTGAAATTAAATGCCAAGTTTGGCATTTAACCCCCCCCCCCCCGCCACACACACACACACACACACACACACACACACACACACACACACACACACACACACACACACACACACACACACACACACAGACACAGACACAGACACACACACACACACACTTTTCTTAAAATGTCCTTTTCTGGTTTCAGAGAGTCCAAAAACATGCACTTTCGGTGAAATCTCAGTATGGAATACAATACTTCCTCTCCATACAATAGGTAGTAGAGACAACAAAAATGGAATATGGAATATTTTATTGTCCTCCTTTAACACACAATTGAAACATTCATTAGTCAACTGTGTAAGATCACAGATGTGTCTTCAAGATCTCTTTGAATTGGATGTAATCCGAATATGACGATGTTTAGAATGCATTCATCAAACATTTCTGTCCGCCGATGGACTTACAGCGTCATAGGAAGTTCATGCATTTGCAGGTTTTTTCATACGGGTTAAAAATGTATGCTTTTACATTATGTGCACGAATTACGGAATTTTCAGTTATTTGGACATGATTTTATGGTGCATATAACTGCATATTTTCTTGATTTTTGATAAATGCATAATATTTCAATACTATAGCCCCTATATTGCATATATTAATGAATTTATGATATTTTATTACTTTTTTCTATCTGGATAATATTTTTCATATTGGCAGTACTGCACATGATGATGCAACTCACGAAGATTTCAATATTGTTGCCCCTGTATTGCATATTTTAATGATTTTTATGCTTTTTTTATTTTTTTCATCTGTATAATATTCTTCATATTGGTAGCATTTCTGAGACAATGGTTCTTTCCCATTGGTAGATAGATTTGTGTCCAGTACGAATATAATTTTTGTTAAATCTCCTAAATGGGTTAAGTTGTTTACATCAACAGCACCTAATATCCGACTTCCTCCTGCACCAGTGTTAATCGATGGGGAACAATGATCGATGCAGGTTTGTATTATGCTGAACACATAGAAATAGTCGAAGAGGTTGTTAATTCATTGGACTTGAAAGATACTTCATCAATAGAAACTGTGCAAAATATTCTGTCAGGCATTGGGTTAAAAGAGGATCTTGGTTTCATATCTGCCCATTGTTCTTTCTTACCAACAGCCATAACGGCATTGGAAGCTGTAGGATCTCCTTTGCATGAATCACTTACTGTCTTTGAAAAAACAATATGTGATCTAAGTTCAGTTCCTGGTAGCATAGGACAAAAAGTGAAAGAGAAAGTGAATTATGTAATTTCAAAAAAATTCTGGTTATAAACAGATGTGCGGTATTCGAGACATCCTCAAAAGAAAACCATGTCTCACCAAGAGACTTGACTCTCTCTCTCTCCCTCTCTCTCTCTCTCTGTGTGTGTGTGTGTGTGTGTGTCTGTGTGTGTGAAGCATTTAACATCATTTAAATATGCCCCGATAACATCTTGTGACGTGGAGAGAAGTTTTTCACGTTACAAAAGTGTTTTGCGAGACAACAGACGATGCTTTACAGTTGAAAATTTGTGCAAAGTGTTGGTTGTGAACTGCAATTTAGCAGTTAATACTAGCAGTACTACTAACTTTATTATTTATACTAACTCGTCTCGTCTACTGCAAAGGGACATTAACTGTTTTAATCAAATAGTGCATATTTCTTGGCATATTTTCAAGTTTTTAAGAGCATATTTGCATGCATATTTCAGTGTTTTTTAGGGCATGAACTTCCGAGCCCTAGTCATGATAAATGTTTTCCAAAATGGTTGCAACACATATTTTGTTGTAGCTATAATCAAGAACACGGAACACTATATCCTTCCGGCTCTAGAAGGTTGTAACATAAAGAATGCAAGTGTTATCTATCACTCTACGCATGATAGACCTTATAGTCGTGAATAAAAAGTAAATGACATTTTGGTTCCCTTGAAAGATGTGAAGCATGGCGGTGCCACGTGAAGATCATTTCTTGGTCAAGTGTTTAGTGCCATTTCATCCAATTGTAGCCAATTTCGTGATATTTAGTTAGGACAAAACATAACCAGCTGCTGCTGCTGCTGCTGTTATTTTCACTTTCTCTACTACATAATAGTAAATAGGGGAAGTATTGTATTCGATCCAGGATTTTACTGCAAATACATGTTTTTAGGCCTCTGAAGAAAAAGTTATAAAAAGGCCTGTGTGTGGGTCTGTGAACAAAACTCAAAACGAAAGTCGGTGCGAAGTGAAAACAAACTCTCATCACTAATTCGAGCTCTGCGTGTTTTCCTTAAATCCATTTTGCCTAACAGATGTGTACAATGTACTTTTAATGCGAGTGAAATGTTTTGTAAACATAGTATGTAAACTAATAAGTGTACAAATCAGCTCCAGGCAGATGTACAACTCAACAATGTTTCACCAAACACAACAGTGCAAGAAATTGCAATAATACATATTATTGGTGAAAATGGAGGACTGCTTGAATATTTAAGTTTTAAGCAGCTCCCCATCATTCAGTTCCAACACTTTACACCAATACACAAACACAACACCAATTGACACACACATAGCGAAACAAATGATTACATACATACACAATGCACACACAAGAAGCTACAGAAGAACACTCATAAACACAGCACAAAAAATGAAAACAATACAAGAAATACCTACGAAAAGAAAAAGATCCTCCCCTTATCACACTGATACACGTATACGATAATTATCAAGAACAAGAAAAACAAAAACTACAAGAGCATTTACAACATTTTCAAAACATTTAGACACACAATAAACACAAACACATACAAAAACCCCAAACTACAAAAACACACTAAACATATAATAAATACCAAGTGAGTGTTGCAGCAACATTAAAATAAAAAAGGAAAAAAAAAAAAAAAAAACGAGCAACAAAACCTAGGATCTTATTTGGGCAGAAGCACATGAATGGAGCCATGGATGTGGAACACGGGAACTGACACACAGATACACAAATCACAACACACTACACTACACAACGTTAACAAAAGCACAAAACAACACGGATGCGCACAAAGCCGAAGGAAATCCCAACACGACAAATAAAAAAAAACACCCTAGGCTGAAGAGGGGTTTCCCTAAACAAATTAACACTTTTCATTTCATTTCATTTCATTTCATTTCATTTCATTTCATTTCATTTCATTTCATTTCATTAGTATGAAGTATAGGCTAGAGCTCTGCATGGGCTTAGGCCTATGCCCGGCCCGATTTGAAAAATATCGGATACAAAATAATTTATTTTATTTTTTGGTCACCGAGAATAGTACAATTATAGCAGCGTTTCTGTACTAGGAATTTTATATGATTATACTGTCGAAACATTTCTAATAGTAATAATAATAATAATAATAATAATAATAATAATAATAATAATAATAATAATAATAATAATAATAATAATAATAATAATAATAATAATAATAATAATAATAATAACAATAATATGAATAATAATGATAATAGTAATGATGATGATAATGATAATTAATAATGATGATAATGCTGATGATGATGATGATAATAATAATAATAATAATTAATTATTATTATTATTATTATTATTATTATTATTATTATTATTATTATTATTATTATTATTATTATTATTATTATTATTAATATTATGATAAATTACATAATCGGGCCGGGCCGGGCACTACAACCCCGTCCCTTCTCAGGCTCGGTCTTGGCTGAACGTCAGAATGTCAGCCCATGTACGCCTCTAGTATAGGCGCAAACCAAATATCCACGCAGATTTTTGACACCTTCATTTTAAGTATCATTGCTTAGAAAAGGAAGTACTATATTTGATTAAATATGAATAAAATGTGCTTGTTTGTTGTTGGTTTGAATATTTTGTTCTTTTCTCAATTGGCAAGTAATGTTTCTTCTCCTGTATCTACAAGGAAACGCGTAATAAAACCATTTCTAAAAATGTCTGTCTCAATTAACATGGCGTAGAAAGAAAAATTAGTGATTGTGCGGTACTTTATGAATGAGTAGAGAAGGTCGTGTGAGTTCAAGTTATAGTTTTATCTTATCACTTCGTTAATTTCTGGATACTATACCTATAGTAAATTTTTCAACCAACTATTAATGTTAAATTTTTTTTTTAGTTACGATTACGATTTGTGCATGTTAATAAAAATGTAAAAATCTCCAATCGATGGGTATTTCATATCTAGCCTCTCGAGCAGGGCTGAAATCACAATGAATTCTACAAATATTAAATGCGACCTTGAATCTTATCTATTCATATCTGTCCCATTTGATTTGGTTTGGCAGCTCAGTGCTTTGAAGGAAATCTCATCGATGACATTTTCATTCATACTGTGCTAATAGTCGTGAAGGTCTTGCTTGGAGACTTCTTTCTCTCGCTGAATTGCCTTTTACTTCATAAAAATGTTTTCTGTTGGAACGTTTATATATCATGAATGTAACCATAAGAGAAGAGAAAGTTATAATCGCGTTTTTCGTTGCAAGACATTTCAATAGTGAAATTTACCACAAGTATAAACCTCTAAATTCATACGTTGCTGACACCATATTATGTTTCAAAAAGGACATACAAAATGCATTGTAGATTGTAGTTATAGCAGCATTGTGGGTTGTTGCTTAGCGCATGCGCATACTCGGACTTTGCTTGGGTGTACCTTCCAGCATTGGTTTGTTTGGAACGTCAATACCGAATTTAGGACTGTTGAGGCAGCCGTATGCTTACCAGACCAGTTTACTTTCCCCCCCTGTCCTTGAATTGGAATCGCCCGTCCTGTCGGCTAACTTCGGCTAGTTTCGTGCAACTTCGACCTACGCCGTATGCATTTCTGGAAGAAGGAACTCTCCGAGAGTTCGCTGAATTTCAGATCTCAATGCTGTACGTATCGAGAAGTCTGGGAGAGGTACCTAGAAGGAAAAGAATAAATTTTAAGAAATAAAACAGAAAAGTGGAATAGAAATTCTAGTTTTGAAAGAGCTTAAAATGGAATAGTGTGTAGTTCCCTCTGACCCCGCCCCCCAAAAGGATAGGTGTAAATCAAAATGTAATGTTCCAAACAATACCCATTCCCTGATAAATCTATTCTGGGTTACCTAAGCTGAGAGGGGGATTGTTTAGAAAATATGTAGGTGCTTTGTCTTCCAAAGCAAGAGACTCAGGTTCGATAGTTACAAACGTAATGTTGGAAGCGCTAGTCGTATGGAGAAACATTACCTGCTGCAGGGAGTGGAAGATTTGCTGCACGAAGTATCGGAAATGGCACCGCTCTTGAACTATGCTGTAAAAATTATCAAAAGGGCTCTTGAGAAACTTCTACATCACCTGACGCATGGGCGTAAACTTGAAACAAGGGAAATCATTAGCAAAGGTTACGGTTCATTTTCAGTGTCACAAAGAATGTCACCAATAGGGCTAGGAAGTTCATGCATTTGCATGTTTTTTCATAGGGGTTAAAAATGTATGCTTTTACATTATGTGCACGAATTACGGAATTTTCAGTTATTTGGACATGATTTTATGGTGCATATAATTGCATATTTTAATGATTTTTATGGTTTTTTATTACTTTTTTCTATCTGGATAATATTTTTCATATTGGCAGTACTGCACATGATGATGCAACTCACGAAGATTTCAATATTATTGCCCCTATATTGCATATTTTAATGATATTTATGCTTTTTTTTATTTTTTTCATCTGTATAATATTCTTCATATTGGTAGCATTTCTGAGACAATGGTTCTTTCCCATTGGTAGATAGATTTGTGCCCAGTACGAAGATAATTTTTGTTAAATCTCCTAAAAGAGTTAAGTTGTTTAGATCAACAGCACCTAATATCCGACTTCCTCCTGCACCAGTGTTAATCGATGGGGAACATGGATCGATGCAGTTTTATATTATGCTGAGCACACAGAAATAGCCGAAGAGGTTGTTAATTCATTGGACTTGAAAGATGCTTCATCAATAGAAACTGTGCAAAATATTCTGTCAGGCACTGGGTTAAAAGAGGATCTTGGTTTCATATCTGCCCATTTTTCTTTCTTACCAACAGCCATAACGGCATTGGAAGCTGTAGGATTTCCTTTGCATGAATCACTTACTGTCTTTGAAAAACAATATGTGATCTAAGTTCGGTTCCTGGTAGCATAGGACAAAAAGTGAAAGAGAAAGTGAATTATGTAATTTCAAAAAATTCCTGTTATAAACGGATGTGCGGTATTCGAGACATCCTCAAAAGAAAACCATGTCTCACCAAGAGACTTGACTCTCTCTCTCTCTCTCTCTCTCTCTCTCTGTGTGTGTGTGTGTGTGTGTGTGTGTGTGTGTGTGTGTGTGTGTGTGTGTGTGTGTCTGTGTGTGTGAAGCAGTTAGCATCATTTAAATATGCCCCGATAACATCTTGTGACGTGGACAGAAGTTTTTCACGTTACAAAAGTGTTTTGCGAGACAACACGATGTTTTACAGTTGAAAATTTGTGCAAAGTGTTGGTTGTGAACTGCAATTTAGCAGTTAATACTAGCAGCGGCACCACTTCTGCTTCAACCTCTAAGGAATAAGGTAACTTTATTTATTATTTATACTAACTCGTCTCGTCTACTGCAAAGGGACATTAATTGTCTTAATTAAATAGTGCATATTTCTTGGCATATTTTCAAGTTTTTAAGAGCATATTTGTATGCATATTTCAGTGTATTTTAGGGCATGAACTTCCGAGCCCTAGTCACCAATTTCACACAATGTTGTATATGCAAGATTTCTTTAAAGCACACGACGTACTGTTTCCCTAACCTTGTCGGCTACTGCAATCGATATATCACCTTCACAATACTTAATGCACCACACAATTTCATGCCCACAGCTTTAAGGCAAGTAATGGACTGTAATATTACAGAGAAATTTGATTTTATATAGCTAAGTTCCTTGGCATGACGAATGAAAACAGTTGTGCATATTTGTTGATTGAAGATGAATCAATTTTGTCAAAGTTATTGATAATCTTTCCAATCCCACTGTAGTTTGCAGCATCAAGTCCCTCAACATGTTGCAATGGACTGAGGGGAAAAGAGAAAAGGTTCTGAAGTGGTGTTTATAGAAATATCTGAAGTGTTAAATACTTCATAAAATGTAACTAAGATATGCTCTTATTCGTATATTTGACCAAAATATGACCCAACACTAAAACATGGTCAAATATACATTATAATGAATGACCAGTAAAAGCTGATTATGTTCACAAATGCTGGAAACATGTTTAAATTAACTTAAGCATGGGAAAAAGCCTGTATAAGAATATGGCACCATAAAAATGTTAGAAATATGTCAGCATTTATGACCGAAAAAACTAGAAAATATGACGATAAATATGACCCAACATTTGGTGCATTTTCGAAATCTTCAGAAATTGCTGTTTAAATTAACATTATATAGAAAATCCACTTTAAAAATCTAGCAGACTCAATAATAAATAATATTAATGTTACTGTTGCATATTGAATGTATTTAATTGCTAATCCAGAGTTAACCCTCAGCTTTGCACAGAATGAAATAAATGTCACATTTTGAAGGGGGATCACAAAGAAGAATTACAATAAGAAATTACATGCAGCTTACCCTCCAAATTCGTGGAAACACACATTTCTTCTTCTTTACCTGATTACCCTCCCCTTATGTAGGACTTACAAGCCAGTGTCTAGGGTCAGACGCCTGTCAGGGAACACAGGAACCTATGGACCGGACAGAGTGAAGTGGTCAGTATAAGAGTGAGGAAGTGATTACCCTCCCCTTATGTAGGACTTACAAGTCAGTGTCTAGGGTCAGACGCCTGTCAGGGAACACAGGAACCTATGTACCAGACAGAGTGAAGTGGTCAGTATAAGAGTGAGGAAGTGATTACCCTCCCCTTATGTAGGACTTACAAGTCAGTGTCTAGGGTCAGACGCCTGTCGGGGAACACAGGAACCTATGTACCAGACAGAGTGAAGTGGTCAGTATAAGAGTGAGGAAGTGATTACCCTCCCCTTATGTAGGACTTACAAGCCAGTGTCTAGGGTCAGACGTCTGTCGGGGAACACAGGAACCTATGTACCAGACAGAGTGAAGTGGTTAGTATGAGAGTGAAGAAGTGATTACCCTCCCCTTATGTAGGACTTACAAGCCAGTGTCTAGGGTCAGACGTCTGTCAGGGAACACAGGAACCTATGTACCGGACAGAGTGAAGTGGTCAGTATGAGAGTGAGGAAGTGATTACGCTCCCCTTATGTAGGACTTACAAGGCACTGCCTAGGGTCAGACGTCTGTCAGGGAACACAGGAACCTATGTACCGGACAGAGTGAAGTGGTCAGTATGAGAGTGAGGAAGTGATTACGCTCCCCTTATGTAGGACTTACAAGGCACTGCCTAGGGTCAGACGTCTGTCAGGGAACACAGGAACCTATGTACCGGACAGAGTGAAGTGGTCAGTATGAGAGTGAGGAAGTGATTACCTTCCCCTTATGTAGGACTTACAAGCCAGTGTCTAGGGTCAGACGTCTGTCAGGGAACACAGGAACCTATGTACCGGACAGAGTGAAGTGGTCAGTATGAGAGTGAGGAAGTGATTACGCTCCCCTTATGTAGGACTTACAAGGCACTGCCTGGGGTCAGACGTCTGTCAGGGAACACAGGAACCTATGTACCGGACAGAGTGAAGTGGTCAGTATGAGAGTGAGGAAGTGATTACCTTCCCCTTATGTAGGACTTACAAGCCAGTGTCTAGGGTCAGACGTTTGTCAGGGAGCACAGGAACCTATATACCAGACAGAGTGAAGTGGTCAGTATGAGAGTGAGGAAGTGATTACCCTCCCCTTATGTAGGACTTACAAGGCACTGCCTAGGGTCAGACGCCTGTCAGGGAACACAGGAACCTATGTACCAGACAGAGTGAAGTGGTCAGTATGAGAGTGAGGAAGTGATTACCCTCCCCTTATGTAGGACTTACAAGCCAGTGTCTAGGGTCAGACGTCTGTCGGGGAGCACAGGAACCTATGTACCGGACAGAGTGAAGTGGTCAGTATGAGAGTGAGGAAGTGATTACCCTCCCCTTATGTAGGACTTACAAGCCAGTGTCTAGAGTCAGACGTCTGTCAGGGAGCACAGGAACCTATGGACCGGACAGAGTGAAGGGGTCAGTATGAGAGTGAGGAAGTGATTACCCTCCCCTTATGTAGGACTTACAAGCCAGTGCCTAGAGTCAGACGTCTGTCAGGGAGCACAGGAACCTATGTACCAGACAGAATGAAGTGGTCAGTATGAGAGTGAGGAAGTGATTACCCTCCCCTTATGTAGGACTTACAAGCCAGTGCCTAGAGTCAGACGTCTGTCAGGGAGCACAGGAACCTATGGACCGGACAGAGTGAAGACCTGGAAGTGGGTGGACAGCCAAGCACCAGATATGAGAGTGAGGAAGAGGATGATATGAAATGCAGGCGAAATAGATGATTGGAAAGGTGATAATGGAGCATTTGGTGGAATGGGTGGCGGGGGAAACCGGAGCACCCGGAGAAAACCCGCCCTGACGTCGCTTCGTCCACCACCAATACCACATGCGGGTCCATGGGATCGAACCCGGGCCGCAGGTGGTAGGCGAGCGCGCTAACCGCTCGGCCACGGCGTCGCCAAAATACACTTCTAAGAAAGTAATTGTAAGAAATATTACAGACAAGAATTAGGAGATGTGAAAAATCGTTCTTTGGGAAGACCGCAAGCACATATGCAAAACTGTAATAGAAATATAAAAATATCACTCTATGAAACATCTGATGTGTTGCACTCACATGACTTTCTCTACTCTTCGCATTTTTTACTTTATCACGTACATAGTAGGTGGAGAAGGTAGTCTCTCTCTCTCTGTCTTTCTCTGTCGCCTTCCATATGTTTACAACAGGATCGTTCTTAGTGGAGACATATTATAGCTGGATCATATCGGAGAAAAATCTGATGTGTTGCACTCACATGACTTTCTCTACTCTTGTACTAACCATTCTTACAAACTCTTATTCCTGTATCTTCTTCGTGTTAGTTGAGATAAACATTTGTACAAATTATGTTATTGCTTATTTCCTTGTAGGTACAAGGGGAATATTAGAATACCGTAGGCTTTGTGCGATAGTCAAATGTTTTAAAGCTTTCTCTTTGCACGGCCAATACATAAAAAAGTGAATAACAACCTTCCGTTTTAGAAGCGTCTAAGTATTGTAAAACTCATACAAGTAACATGGAATATCTCCGAAATGGTCCATAAAAGTGCATTTGGACATAAATTGTTTGTTTCAACCAGTTCTACATTTTTTGTGCAAGAAGATATGGTCCATCTCTTATGGTTTACGGGTTATTCAAAAGTCATCCAGAGTAAACGGGACTACATAGGCTATAGCAAGAAAATTCGAAATATTGTGACTTTGGTGGGTGTAAAGTAGACAGATGTAGTCGAGATAAAGAAACACTTTTATTTCCGTAAACAGTAATTTGTACACTCATTGCAACAGCACGAAAATCTTTACCGATTCACCAACAGCACGGCTCCGAATTAGTAACACAAAAACTGTCCCTTCTCACACTTTACCGCTATTTATATCTCCCAGGCACTATTCTGGAAACTTCAGGAAAGTTCAGTTATTATTGCGATGAAATACAAAGCAGAAAATTCCAGAAGTCTCTATCCCTTTCTCTCTTTCGGCAAGCGCCCCAACCATGCGGCCATTCTCTGTCTCTTCCCTTCGGCTCCTTTGGGGTAGTGCCGACAATAATGCGATGGGCGACAATATACATCTCATTTGTTACAAAAATACCTTAAACGTATGACATTTTAATCAAAATCGTTAAAGCCATTTTTGAAAAAATGAAAATTTTACATGTAAAGGGTACTTTAGAGTTGAGGAATTTTGTTCAAAATCT
>CM060970.1:15233203-15325703 GCA_030765045.1 Tenodera sinensis
TAATCACATTGGCGCAGCATACGTGGCAACGCCGCGCTGATTCTCCATAAGAGCCATTGTGCCTTCATAACGTGAAAACTCCTTTAGAACAAAAATCTGATGTGTTGCACTCACATGACTTTCTCTACTCTTGTCCTAACCATTCTTACAAACTCTTATTCCTATATCTTCTTCGTGTTAGTTGAGATAAACATTTGTACAAATTATGTTATTGCTTATTTCCTTGTAGGTACAAGGGGAATATTAGAATACAGTAGACTTTGAGCGATAGTCATGTTTTTAAAGCTTTGAGATCCCGTTCTCTTTGCACATATAAAACATGAACAACGATGTTCCATTTCACGAAAGTTTTAAAGTTTTCCGAAACTGACACAAATAACAAGGAATAGCTCCGAAATGCTTCACTCTACAAAAAACTATTTAGACATAGGTTATGTGTTTTAGCGAGATCTACATTTTTTCTATGCTAAGATTTTGTCTATCTCTTATGGTTTACGAGTTATTCAAAAGTCACCCAGAGTAAACAGGATTACATAGGTTAGAGCAAGAAAATTCAAGATAAACATTTCATACAAATATCTTAAACATATGGCATTTTAATCAAAATCATTAGAGCCATTTTCAAGAATATCAAAATTTTTGAAAAATTTTCCATGTAAAGGGTAGTTTAGGGTGAAGCTATTTTATTCAAAATCTTCGTGTCGCATCCTTGAAGGACATTAAACTTAAATATCAACATTGGTTTTTAACCGACTTTTCGTTTTTGAGTTGTTATCTACAGACTGACACACACGGACGTTTTTCTAAAAATGCTTTTTTGAATTCAGGGGACCTCAAAACATATTTCCGGTGAAATCTCGACTTCGATTTTTTTGGGTGGAATACAATACTTCCTCTACTTACCAGTAGAGAAGAAATAACAGTTTCCGTAATAAAAATGCACACGAGCGTCACAAAGCAGATGGGGAGGGGGGGGGGGGGCTGAGCAAGGGGGCGAGCCGCAATTGCTACACAATTTTTTTTTCTTTTTTTGAATTAACGTCCTCCAACATTGTGTCATATCGGACGAATGAATGAAATGAAAAATGGGTGAAATGATGCTCAAATGAGCCCGAGGTCATGGAGCTTTAAGTTATCCGACATTCGTCTTCTCAGGGTAGGGAAAACCTCGGGAAAAAAACCTTACCCGGATAACTTACCCTAAGCGAGATTCGAACTCGCGACCTCTTGAACGTGAGGCAGACACGCTAACCATCACGCTACCGAGGTGGGCGCTACACAATAGCAATTTATGTGTACTCAACTACTGAGTATTAGACTATTGCTCCAGTTTTTATGTAAATAGCTATTTTTATTTGGCATAAATTGATACGCTTATCCGCAACAAATACTATAAATGTTGACAACAGAATAATGAATTAATATTATTTGATTGCAAACTTCCAACATGCCCCCCCCCCCTCCCCAAACGGTAACGCGAAGTGTACGTTGCCGTGAGTCACAGCAATGCTAAGCGGAAAGTTGCTTCACATCCACCGCTAAATCTGTACAACTCGACTGCGGCACTGTTACTGCGCATCACAGTGAACACTCGTGTAAGACTGTTAAACACGAACGGAAAAGACACGGGTCTTAGAAATATACGCAAGCTCTTTAATTGAGTTCCATCTTCAACAACGTCCCTACTAACTTTGCTAAAATCGCAGCCAATGAAACACCACTGCTACTCTGCGACATGCTACTTTCTAAGAATCTTATTGACATTCTGTGATACATGTTTTGACTACATGAGTCTGTGCAACTTCCTAACTATTCCAAGCATCTCACCTTGAGACTTCTCTGGTCTAGATCTAGAACGCTAATTGCCTGAGTCACACCGCCTCAACACTTACTTTGCCTTACCTAATGGGTAACTCATACTTCCACATTATACATTGATACGGACTTTATTTATGGCATTTATTAATCCATCTTGGCAGCGCCGTGGCCGAGTGGTTAGATCATTCCCCTACCGCCTAGGCGGCTCGGGTTCGATCCCAGGGTGGACGAAGTGGCGTCAGGGCGTGTTTCTCCGAGTTCTCCGGTTTCCCCCGTCACTCATTCTAATTTCTTCGCATTTCCAACCATCGATTTCGCCTACATTTCATATTATCCTGTTCCTCACTCTCATACTGACCACTTCACTCTGTCCGGTACATAGGTTCCTGTGTTCCCTGACAGACGTCTGACCCTAGACACTGGCTTGTAAGTCCTACATAAGGGGAGGGTAATCACTTCCTCACTCTCATACTGACCACTTCACTCTGTCTGGTACATAGGTTCCTGTGCTCCCCGACAGACGTCTGACCCTAGACACTGGCTTGTAAGTCCTACATAAGGGGAGGGTAATCACTTCCTCGCTCTCATACTGACCACTTCACTCTGTCTGGTACATAGGTTCCTGTGTTCCCTGACAGACGTCTGACCCTAGACACTGGCTTGTAAGTCCTACATAAGGGGAGGGTAATCACTTCCTCACTCTCATACTGACCACTTCACTCTGTCCGGTACATAGGTTCCTGTGTTCCCTGACAGACGTCTGACCCTAGACACTGGCTTGTAAGTCCTACATAAGGGGAGGGTAATCACTTCCTCACTCTCATACTGACCACTTCACTCTGTCTGGTACATAGGTTCCTGTGCTCCCCGACAGACGTCTGACCCTAGACACTGGCTTGTAAGTCCTACATAAGGGGAGGGTAATCACTTCCTCGCTCTCATACTGACCACTTCACTCTGTCTGGTACATAGGTTCCTGTGTTCCCTGACAGACGTCTGACCCTAGACACTGGCTTGTAAGTCCTACATAAGGGGAGGGTAATCACTTCCTCGCTCTCATACTGACCACTTCACTCTGTCTGGTACATAGGTTCCTGTGTTCCCTGACAGACGTCTGACCCTAGACACTGGCTTGTAAGTCCTACATAAGGGGAGGGTAATCACTTCCTCACTCTCATACTGACCACTTCACTCTGCCTGGTACATAGGTTCCTGTGTTCCCTGACAGACGTCTGACTCTAGACACTGGCTTGTAAGTCCTACATAAGGGGAGGGTAATCACTTCCTCACTCTCATACTGACCACTTCACTCTGTCCGGTACATAGGTTCCTGTGTTCCCCGACAGACGTATGACTCTAGACACTGACTTGTAAGTCCTACATAAGGGGAGGGTAATCACTTCCTCACTCTCATACTGACCACTTCACTCTGTCTGGTACATAGGTTCCTGTGTTCCCTGACAGACGTCTGACCCTAGACACTGGCTTGTAAGTCCTACATAAGGGGATGGTCATCACTTCCTCACTCTCATACTGACCACTTCACTCTGTCTGGTACATAGGTTCCTGTGTTCCCTGACAGACGTCTGACCCTAGACACTGGCTTGTAAGTCCTACATAAGGGGAGGGTAATCACTTCCTCACTCTCATACTGACCACTTCACTCTGTGTGGTACATAGGTTCCTGTGTTCCCTGACAAACGTCTGACCCTAGACACTGGCTTGTAAGTCCTACATAAGGGGAGGGTAATCACTTCCTCACTCTCATACTGACCACTTCACTCTGCCTGGTACATAGGTTCCTGTGTTCCCTGACAAACGTCTGACCCTAGACACTGGCTTGTAAGTCCTACATAAGGGGAGGGTAATCACTTCCTCACTCTCATACTGACCACTTCACTCTGCCTGGTACATAGGTTCCTGTGTTCCCTGACAGACGTCTGATGCTAGACACTGGCTTGTAAGTCCTACATAAGGGGAGGGTAATCACTTCCTCACTCTCATACTGACCACTTCACTCTGTCTGGTACATAGGTTCCTGTGTTCCCTGACAGACGTCTGACCCTAGACACTGGCTTGTAAGTCCTACATAAGGGGAGGGTAATCACTTCCTCACTCTCATACTGACCACTTCACTCTGTCTGGTACATAGGTTCCTGTGTTCCCCGACAGACGTCTGACTCTAGACACTGGCTTGTAAGTCCTACATAAGGGGAGGGTAATCACTTCCTCACTCTCATACTGACCACTTCACTCTGTCTGGTACATAGGTTCCTGTGTTCCCTGACAGACGTCTGACCCTAGACACTGACTTGTAAGTCCTACATAAGGGGAGGGTAATCACTTCCTCACTCTCATACTGACCACTTCACTCTGTCTGGTACATAGGTTCCTGTGTTCCCCGACAGACGTCTGACCCTAGACACTGGCTTGTAAGTCCTACATAAGGGGAGGGTAATCACTTCCTCACTGCCATACTGACCACTTCACTCTGTCCGGTACATAGGTTCCTGTGTTCCCTGACAGGCGTCTGACCCTAGGCACTGGCTTGTAAGTCCTACATAAGGGGAGGGTAATCACTTCCTCACTCTCATACTGACCACTTCACTCTGTCTGGTACATAGGTTCCTGTGTTCCCTGACAGACGTCTGACCCTAGACACTGGCTTGTAAGTCCTACATAAGGGGAGGGTAATCACTTCCTCACTCTCATACTGACCACTTCACTCTGTCTGGTACATAGGTTCCTGTGTTCCCCGACAGACGTCTGACCCTAGACACTGGCTTGTAAGTCCTACATAAGGGGAGGGTAATCACTTCCTCACTCTCATACTGCCCACTTCACTCTGTCTGGTACATAGGTTCCTGTGTTCCCCGACAGACGTCTGACCCTAGACACTGGCTTGTAAGTCCTACATAAGGTGAGGATAATCACTTCCTCACTCTCATACTGACCACTTCACTCTGTCCGGTACATAGGTTCCTGTGTTCCCTGACAGACGTCTGACCCTAGACACTGGCTTGTAAGTCCTACATAAGGGGAGGGTAATCACTTCCTCACTCTCATACTGACCACTTCACTCTGTCTGGTACATAGGTTCCTGTGTTCCCTGACAGACGTCTGACTCTAGACACTGGCTTGTAAGCCCTACATAAGGGGAGGGTAATCACTTCCTCACTCTCATACTGACCACTTCACTGTGTCCGGTACATAGGTTCCTGTGTTCCCCGACAGACGTCTGACCCTAGACACTGGCTTGTAAGTCCTACATAAGGGGAGGGTAATCACTTCCTCACTCTCATACTGACCACTTCACTCTGTCTGGTACATAGGTTCCTGTGTTCCCCGACAGACGTCTGACCCTAGACACTGGCTTGTAAGTCCTACATAAGGGGAGGGTAATCACTTCCTCACTCTCATACTGACCACTTCACTCTGTCTGGTACATAGGTTCCTGTGTTCCCCGACAGACGTCTGACCCTAGACACTGGCTTGTAAGTCCTAGGTTTTTTTTTTTCACTATTTATTTACTGCATGTTCCATTACAAAATATAGTAATACTACATGCAGTGTTAAACATTATACATATTACACATTCACAATCCATCTAAGTCTATTGAGTTAATGTATGACATTAATTCCTGACTATAATGATGTATTAGTGTGGTTTTATTGAATGTCCATTTTCCGTGTTTGATAATCATATTTTTTTCTGAAAATGCGTCGTTCTTTTTCTAGTTCTGCACACTCAAATAGTAGGTGAGCTATTGATTGTTCTGCTATTCCGCATGTACACATAGGACCGTCTTTTATTTCAAATCGATAATAATAACTGTTTATTTTCCCGTGTTAAGAAGGTGGTTATGTTTCCTGTCAACGGAAAATTCAATTTCAGTCTGTTTTTCCCGCTGGGTAGAATAGATTTTGTCACTGCACCTGTTGTGGTGGTTTCCCATTCGCTTTCCCATTTGCTTATGTTTATTGCTTGGAGTTCACTTAGAGCAACACTGAGTGGTTTACGGTCGTAACATACTGGAAGTTCGCTGTTCTCCGCTGCCTGTTTAGCCAGACTATCTGCATTCTGGATCCCGTGGTTCCCATTGTGTGCCTTGACCCACGTGTAATGAATTAGCCATTTCTTCGTTTCCAATATTTTTGTCTGGTCTCTTATTGAAACTATTAAGGTTAGTTGGTTTTTGTGTTTTACAAGTAAATCTCAAGTTACTGTGCTATCCGCGTGAATTGCTGCTGTGTTTTATGCATAGGAAGATGGTGAACTGTTGCCAAATAGCTGTTCCGCTGTATTGTAGTACTGTATTGAAGCTGGTGTACTGGTTGATTTGTTAATATTCCTGCTCCGACACCTGTGTCTCCTTTACCTGTCAGTGTATATGTTTAGATTATATTCGATATTCTCGTGCTTTCTTTTTATGGTGTAAATATCTGCAGGATGTGGCCACTTGGAGTAGTGTCTTGGAAGGTCTTATTTTGTTTCCTTGCGATTGTCTTTCTTCATTATGTAGAAACTTGCCAACTTTTGAATTTCTAAGACTATTGGAGTGTTTTTGTTAGGATACATAATGCTTCATGTGATGTGGTGCGGAATGCCTTGGCTATTCTAATGTTTATTAATCTCTGCACTCGATTGAGTTTTACTGCATTATGTTGTTTGTTAATGGCTTCTATTCAGACCGGGGCTCCGTATGATAGAATTGGCAATATAGCCCCTTTGTAGATTGTTCTCATCACATCCGACCTCGGGCCCCAGTTTATTTTTACCCATTTTGCCAATGCGTGTATCAGATTCGTAGTTTTTTGGGTTATTAGATCTATGTGTTTATCGGAACAAGTGTAAGTCTTACATAAGGGGAGAGTAAATAGGTAAAGAAAAAGAAAAAAAGATTAATCCATCTTGCTATTCTTTCTTAGGTTATTAATCTAACCTAACTCCGGTATATCATTGTTATAGAAAATTTGATCAAATTACTCAGAAGTAAGTGGTACATGAAGTACAAACAATAAGTTGAATAGTCATACGGTTATTGAGAACGCCTGTGTGACACCGGACCCGCAGGGTGATGGCTGACGCTGAGTTGGAACTTCCGTGCGTCTCTGTATCCTTGTGGCACCCTGCCACAATATATATGTGTAGGTGGCAGTGCTCGAGGTCTCCCCCTCCGTGTATACACTCATTACCCTGATATGTCGTACTCGCCAGGGTTATCACATAACTGCTCTGAAGAAACTGAACCTTTGTGCATATATTTGCGTACATTTTTGCTTTTTCTACAACGAATACTGAGAAGAGGGCACCCAAAAATCCGACATCGACATTTCACTGAAAAACGTTTCGAGGTCCCCCGAGTCCCAAACGTTTTAGAAAATATGAATAGCACAACTCAAAAATGAGAAGTCGGTAAAAACCGAAGTTCGTATTTAAGTTCAGCATCTTCTAAGAATGCGTCACAAAGATTTTCAAGAAAATTCCCCAATCCCAGTCTGCTCTTTACATATAAACATGTTAAAGAATGTTGATTTTCTCAAAAACGGCTCTTAAATATTTAAAACGTATCATGTTTAAAATATTTTCATGACATATTAAATGTGTATCTTGAATTTTCTGGAAATCGTCTCTGAAATCGTCTTCATTCTGAATCACATTTGCATAGCTGGTAAACAGTAAGAGAAAAAAAATCTTATTACACCGAAAAATCGTATTAAAACATACAATTTATGTTAAATGCATTTTTTTTTGGAGATAATCGTTTCTGAGATACCTACTCCTTGTTATTTGCTGGAATTTTCCAGTAGTTATATTTTCGTCAAATGGGAGGACCTTATTCATTTTTAATATTCTGCACATGAGAAAAAAAAAACGGAATTTCAAAGGCATTGCATACCAACCAGTTAATTAATTAAATTTACCCTCCCCTGTTTTTACGAAATTATTGTACAGTGAAAAATGTTTATGGTGAATCCATCAGTTGCAGTATTTATTTAGAAACATCTTTTGAACAACCTGTGCAGACAACGCGGCTTCAATTGTAAGTATGGTCTCATTAACTTACTGTTAGCTACAAATCACGAGAAGTGTTCCAGATTGTATTTGTAAACAGTTGACTAAATTGCATTTTAAGCGAAATGTTTTCTTTGTCTAATTGTCTTGTGCGAATGGGAAACTCGTTATGTAACTTGGCAAACGCTTGCTCTGTACGAGAATAGTTTACATACTTCTTGTCGAAACATTATAATTAAATATCGATATTATTTATTGGAGGCAACCGATGAAATACGTGTTCTGGAGCAGCGCTTCAAGGGCGCATGCGTCTAATGCTTTAGCGTCAATCGAGCATCCTTTGTGTATCGATCTGGATCGAACTGAAATTCTACCACTATCAATGATCGACGCGCATGCGTGAGTGGCCTTTCTTATATATAGAAGCGACAGCACAAATGTTTGAGCCAGAATATCAGGTAATTATGCTTTTAAGGGACGCTGGGAGTGTCAAAACTCCTGTGCATTTGGATCAGCTAACATTTTTCATATCCCCCACTCCATGTGGTCCTTATGGCCCTTTCAAATAGCACTCTTCCCTTAACTTACACAGGATGTTCCTATATAAAAGCCTGTTTTTCAAAACTACATTTCTGCATATTCCAAAAGAAAGTCGCGCCAGAGTTTTGCTCCAAATTCAATTAAAATTTCCAAAAGTATTCATAAATAGCAGCTAAACAAAACTATGATTCAATATTGATGTTATCATTAACATGAATTCCAAAAACTTTTTTTTTGTATGGAAAAAATCAATAATTTTTAAGATTAAATTTTCTTTATTATTAAAAAAATATGTACAGAACAATCAGCACATGTATTTGAAATATCTCTTCATACAATTGTTACCCATGTTTCAGAGTACCAATTTTGCCAATATAAACCAATTTTGAAAAGTCAATAGACGCGAGTCATATTTCGAAAATGTGCCTATTAAATTCATAAAATAATTTATATATCACAAACGAATTACCCAATTTTAATGGAATTTGGTGTAAATCCCACTCTCATATAAATACAAACGCAGTAAAAGTTTCAAAAACATCTATCAAGAAATGTGGAACTTTCAAATTTCACTCCCAGTGTCCCTTAAAGTACACCTTGCTCAAACGAAATATCTGAAAGCGCCGTGTAGAAAGAGA
This sequence comes from Tenodera sinensis, assembly GCA_030765045.1. NCBI lineage: Eukaryota > Metazoa > Arthropoda > Insecta > Mantodea > Mantidae > Tenodera > Tenodera sinensis. The sequence goes on from CM060970.1 coordinate 15,242,216, forward strand.
TTTTTCAGTCTCAAGACTGCGGGCTTTAGGGAAAAAAGGACACACGGTTGTATAACTTACGTAGTTCTGAAGTGAATATTTTATGACGATTCGTTTGAGAAATTAGAAGCATTGTATTACTTTTCTGTGGAACTGTGCTGTAAGCATGATGCCTGGAATGCGCAGCATAAGCTTACGCTATAGTGATTGGCCAATACAATCTCACACACGGGAGCAGCTGGCTGCCGCAGCGGTGACTGATCGACTAGTCACGCCAGGCATGCTTGAGCTGTGCACAGCGCTATGTGTACAAGTTATCGAGATATACCAGGCCTATTTGCGCAGTTTTGCAGTTCCTTTATATCTATTTCGCATTGTCATTGTGATTCTTTATTGGCGTTTGTTCAAGTCTCGGTATTTCGAACCAATTCTCCTACACAAATTAAGTTACCGTTCCTATTTGGAAGCACAGCCGGAGTGTTGCTAAGTGTCACAGCCGTTAGCAAAGTCTGTTCTGTGAAAGTCGCCATTTTGACTAGCAAGTTGCCAAAGCACACGGTTGCGAGGTGACGTGGCAACGCTGCCCCGGGGGACGCAAAGTCCTCTAATCAGGCAGACCCACAGTTGAGTCTATGCATGTGAGGACAACGCAACGGTTTCGTACCACGCTGAAAACATAAACCATGTGAGTATTTAGATATTCTATTAGTCGATTTTAAGGCAAGTTGCGCAGACGAGATCTGCGCATCTCAAGGACGCGCTTCGATCACCTGAATTTGGGTACTAGAGTACTGGATGGGTCATAAGGTTGTTATGAATCCAAGTACTGCATTTATAGAGATACATATGTGTTAATGTTACCCTATAACGAATACATTGTGACATTAGGACTGTTTCATCCATTTTATATCTAAAGATGGGCATTTGAAGTACTGCAGTGATGTGCTTACCTTTTCCTCTTCTTTCTTTCTGATCACTCTTTGCAATGGCGCTGCGATAAAGATACATTTATGTATGAAATAGATAGCGCATGGCGGTACCGCACATGACTAAGCTATCTTGGGAGTCAGCTTTCTCTCCACTCCGTGTTCAAGAGCTGTTTTGTTCATACTTAGTGGACTATTTAGTTACTGTTGATGTTATATTAATGGAAGTGTTTGTACAAACCACTCAGGCCGACACAACATATACCAATTTAGTTTATATGCTTGTTACATACAATTTTAGTAGGGTCAAGAGGCCAGGTGACTTTCGGCGTCAAGGACACCGGGCTCCGCTGAGATTGGGGCTGAGGAATTCTCAGACTTTTAAACGTTTATAAGACTTAGGATATTTGGCCAGTTCTGTGGATTCTTGTTTTATTTCTATAAAAGTTAGCACTGCGCAACAGTGAAAATAAAAAGGGACGTATAAAGTAATTAACAATTCGTACAAATGACGGTCAGTTTTACTTCGTGCAGGAATCAATAGTGACAAAATACGTTTTAGGTCTTTGGAATCGTAATGTTCAGAATAACTCCGTTAATTACTATTTCATTATTTTGGCAGTCCATTGAAAATGCCGTTTCAACAGATTTGATTACTTTTCAGATTCTGGAGTTCGTGTTATTTCAGAATCTTGAGTTCGTTCTATAAAATCTATATACGAATTATTATTTATTTATGCCAACAAGCTTACTGCTGGTGTTTTTAAACACACAAGCCGTGTGAGGGGAATGTGATTCCATCTCTTCTATATATGTACGAAGTACATAATGTTTTTGATACTGCCATGTAGAGATGAATTTAGACGAATTATTTCGTAAAACTTTACGTCATATGACAAGCTTTGAGTGCATTAAAACGAGACGTAATGTGGATATGCGCGACCGAACCGGGTAAGAAGGGTGCGTATTATGTAATGGTAACTTTCCACATAAGATACCTACTAAAAAGAATAGCTGACACCTAGAAGCTGTAGTGCTAGGCTTACTGGTGCCGATTTATTGATTAGAAGCAGTTCTTTCCGGATGTTGTGAGGAGAACCTTAGCAAAATGTTCAATCAGTCAAAACTGCTTTCTCTGCATGAGCAATTCAGAGTTGTCACTTTAGTACTGTACAGAACCATAGTAAATGTTTGGGAGGAAGTACGGAGTTGAAGACATGAAGTATGTGGAAAAACGCCTATATATATATATATATATATATATTACAAGTCGTGTTTCATTTGTAATTTACTCATAACCCAAAAATCAACCTTCATTTGCAAACTTGTTGCACGAATGACGTACTCATCTTGAAAGAGTTAAGCAACGACTATTCGTAAACGCTTAATGCCACCAAAAGCTGACAAACTGTATTCTGTTATTGAGCTTTACATATGTCGTGTAGTAGATTTTCGTCTATCTTTATAGTTGACCACTTAAACAAAATGAATGAAAATATAAAGGGGCTCGCAAGCTGTTAATGGCAATATCTTAAACACGCTAATTGGACCAACTTTTTTGAGAAAATAAAAAATAACCTAAATTGTTCCACGCAAAGGTTGTGTGGGTTAAGTGGGTAATTGACTTTCAGATACAATTTTCGAGGACTTCGGTTTTTTTAATAGTCTTCACTGGCAAGTAGACACAAGGATCCGTCGTTTGCAAAATGCTTACGAACATTCAAGTCATGTCTAAAGTTGCATTTATAGTGAAATTTCGGAGTGGATTTTTTTTTGTTTGTTAGTTATAAAGTGCAATATTTCCACCTTAGTTTTTTGCTAAACTGAGCTTAGTTTAAAAGTTAAATATAATTTGTATACTTTCTAAAAGCAAGGAAAGGTTTAATAGAGAATTTTGAAAACAAGAATGGAGGAATATACTGTATCAGAAAGGGAGGAAAGTAATAAAGTTTCTTAGCATGATGACGTGTTGATAGGCTCGCCTACTTACCGCGCAGGCGCGACCCACTCCCTGAGTAGAGTAGTGCGCATGCAAGGTTGTCAGATGTGCCACTCGGCGTAATCAGCTATCATGGTATTGGTTGGTTCCATCCGAGAGGAATGAGAGGGCCTGCTAGGTACAGGGTGGGCCTGAGGCCCAAAGCTTGAAGAAGGAAGTGTTGGCGATCTCGAAGGCCGAATGTTTTGTCGTTCGAGAGAATGCGCGGTTTGTTCACGAACGAGCGGGGTTTCGAGACGAGTTTTACTGCAGCGCGGAAGGAGTCGCCATCTTGTATGCGGTGCTGAAACTATGTTGTACCACAGGTCAGTAGGTGGCAATGTTGACGTGGATGGCGCTATGGTCTTTTAAAATTTGAGATGAAATGTTTACAGTGGCGTTACAATCAACATATTTTACCCGACGGTTATACGTCACATTTTCCATTGTTGGAAAAGGAAAGGTAATGAACGCTTAGCCTTATTTAAATATTTGGAACCGTGATGAGCTACAGTGCTCAAAACCAACCGTGTAGTGCGTACGGTGCCATTGGGCTATATAAAGCCTTGAGAGTTCATTGACCGATTAAAGATTTGTGGAAACAGTTAATTCCTTACATAAAATCGTGTTACTACTTTTTATCGAGAGGAATCCTTTGTGTGGATAAAAATATTGTTTTAGACGTGGTACTGACCAGCTAGTTCTATACACCGAAAGAACATACAGAGGAATGTAAGCGAACTTACAGACTTATCAGAGAATGAACATATTTGGCTGCACATACATATATAGCTCATTGCATGCATACGTTTCAAGCATCTGCAATTAACGCGAACATCGATTGAAATTCGTTTTCTCAGCTTCTGAAAGTGTGCATACCGCTGGTGGAATTTGTTATTGTTATTGAGTGCTGTGACTATAAGTAAATACAAAAGTTCAATTTGATTGGTCCATGATGAGTGTTGACATTGTACATAACGGCTTTTTCCTTTTTTTTGGGGTGCTATTCGTAAGCGTGGTGAGTGCGAGTTGTGTTTGCTGCACAAACGAATAAAACAGATTTGTTAGGTTAACAAGGAGAACTTGCTCTGAAGTTTCAAATAGTCCCAGATTTATAAATGAAAGTGTTGTTGCATGAACGTAGTTTACAAAATAAAGTGTGTATAAATATTGTTTGGCGTTGTGACAAGAACTTAACTGAGAGCAAATAGCTCATTGAGGGGTTAATGGATCTAATTCATACAATTCTTAACTTTATTGTAGACTGACTCATAGTTTTTAACCTGAACTACATATATATTCCATTATTCTTCGGTGCTTTGAGTGGTATATTGTAATAGTGCAAGATACTGAACCAAGACTTATAATTTTCTATTCTGGATTAAATAAGCGATGTGCTTAATCATGATGTTTTATGAATCCTTATAGCATCCTCTGTTGATAATTATGTAAATTTTCATAGAACATAAACAACAGTTAACAAATGAGTTTAATGCATATATATGAACAATGGTTTTGAGTTTTTAATCGATCTGGCTTAACTTTTAAGGTTTCTGTTGTTGTGATTTTGCATGGTAATTTTAAAGGTTATGTGTGCTTGGTATGTACAGTAAAGATGTATAAAGACTTGGTAGAATTAGCACCTTCAGTTCTTTAAAGTAATTGTCACACGAATTTCTTATCTATTGAGTTGTTAAATATGAACCATAACTTTTTCCCCATTTGAGGGCAATAATTTTATTCCACTTGTTTGAATGTTCACTAGCAACACTAGAGTAATAAAATTAATTTTTACTTTTTGTAAAGCTACCAAAGAATCCCAGAGACAACTTAAAACTGAAAATGAGTACTAATGCAACATATTATTATTTTTTTTAACATCAAGCTTCAATTAATTACAGATGTGCTCCATGGCTCCCATTTGAACAGTTTTCACAATATATGCATTTCTGTACTTCTCTTCAGAGATCTTTTTTAAAATTTAAATGGAGATTGCACTGGCACTATTACAGCTTCAAATCTGTGCTTTTAAAAATTGTCTTCATTATTATCTTGTTTCTTTACTTGGAGTGCTTTGTATTAAATAACATACTCTTAAATCAAAATTGTTTGCATATTATCACTTTAATTGATAAGTTTCTGTGTGTAACTGCTTCCTGTGCCATCACGAAATTAAGGGATATTAGCCAGACATTCAGTTTTTGCATTTTAAATCATGGTAAAACTTTTAGGTATTCTGATAGCCCTTAATAAATAAATCTGTTTAAAACTTGAGGATTTGTATGGTATAGAAATGTTACTGAACACTTAATGAGCCACAAAAACAATCATTGGAAGAAGTTTCTGACAACTTTTGGTTTCAAAATCACATGTTCATTTTTAATTTACTTGTGTATCAATGCCAGAGCTTTGTAATCCTTGCTGTTTGCATGTGTTTGGAAAGACAGTAACAGATTAAGAGCATTTTTAGACCTTGGTCTTAAATGTTTCCTCTTGTCCCTCTTGGACTTCTTTACAGTTGTTTGTGTTAAGTTTCACCTGTTTAAACAAATTCTTGAGTTATCCTGTTACCACATCCAACCATATTTGAAACTTGTATTCTTACCTTTTCATTGAGATTTTCCATGGTTAGTAAACTTCTACACATAAAGGCTGTGTTTGTTTATGACAACAGTATTCATGGCCTCCTGTAATCTGTTAACAACTAATACTCATACTCCATAAATTATTTTACATTCTTTGCGTCAGGTTGCAGAAAGTTCAGATAATGTCATTGTTATTCGTGTATATTATTCCAGTGTATCTTTCTGTGGTTTGTTTACTGCATGAATAAAAATTCTTGAGTTTTCATTAAAAAAAACCGTTTTGAACAAAAGTATCTTAATTAAGAGCTATCATAAAATTGAAAATTTGGGATGGTTCCATTTGAAATTCCAAACTTTGTCCCATTCGTGGCCCACTGAGGTGCTGCCCCTCACCTGCCATGTGATTCAAAATGCTCAGCACTTAACTTTATTGATCCATTTAAAAGTGAAGGCCAAAATTCCAGACTTATTGTTCATTCTGTATATGGATTGTTGGTCCGTGATGCATTTAAACCAGGGTTTAAGTAAGAGTTGCTTTTGTAAGTTTTTGCCACTCAAGGTCAATGGTTATGACAACATACAAAACACCATTTGCGAAAATTCAATACCAATGCATCACAGAAACACAATACTTATGGCACTTTCCTTCTCAGTTAGCACAGCTCATTTCTGATCTGGTCTGCACGGTTCACTCATTCTTGTCAAATGTACACTTAATGTGGGTGCTTTTGAAGATGTGATAAACTTGTTTTAAGGAAGTAATGAAAGTACTGTGGTGTACTTGCATAAATGTTACCTTTTATTTGCACATTTTTGTGACGTTTTATTTTCTATCTTAAAGTCTGGTTTAAACTTTTGGAAAAGTTATTTAAATGGAATGTACGCCTTCTTGCTTTCACTGCTATGTACATATGTAAGTAGTGAGAATTGTATTCCAGCAAAAGGAAGTGGAAAATGTAGATATTAAAATACACCGTTTATGTTAATTTGAAGTGCTAAGTTCAACATTCTTTTGCTTCTTATGATGTAATCCAGAGAAAATTGAATTTAAAAGTTCACATATGCAATCCCCAGGATACGACTAGTAATCTGTGAACTTTATAAAAATGGTTTTCTTGAGCATGTGTGCCCTTTTTCAGAAATGAGACAAGGTTGAAACCTTTGATGCTCTTGTACAATAATACATTAAAATCACTGAACTATAGAGCTGTCAGAATAAGAAAGCCACTTGAAGTACATAAACGCTCATAGCGGCTGTAAGCACATGACTTAGCGAACGCTCTGATGGGTTCTTGACCGAAGCTGTCTGAGGAAGAAAGCTAAATAGGTCTATTTTTTGACGTTACTGCTGTTTTCTTACATTAACAGTGTTGATGTTAAGTTGCTTTCTTAGGCTGGATTTACTATAAAATTATATTTCTTTGTATGATAATTCTTAAAATGTTGAAGATTTTGTCATAAACATTCAAGCAAAACTTTTAAGTTTCCAATTTCATTAAGGAGATGAAATATTTAAAAACTGAAATATCATTAACAATTGAATACCTTTAGTTCAGTGGTGTGAAATAGAAGTGTAACATAAGACTTTTACCTCTTAGAAGTAAAAGAAAATGCCAGCTGTTCACTTCAAGTATGTTGTTGTTAGCTAATGCTGGATTTCTGACAATGAAGTCATTAATCCTCTTGCTCTCCAATATTTTTCACTGATGGATGGGGCACTAAGGAGTGGCTGGGCATATTTGAAGGTGGTCTCGATGGTGAAGAATATATCCCAATTCTGTTTAAATTCACTTCCAAGTATTTCTAAGTATAAAGATATAGATAGTTTTCCGTTTTTTTACGTTTCTGTTTTTCTTTTAAAAAATCTAAGACTCACAATAAAAGTACATACCAAGTGTTTAACAATAATAAATGAATTGTACAATGGAGATAATTTAGATACATTCTGTGTATGCATTGTATGACACTAGGTAAATAAATTCAGAGCAAAATAAGAACCATAATTATCGGAAAACACATCAGGATAGCAGGCAGCATTTACCTCTGTAAATATTCTTAATCTCCTGCTTGAATGTACTTTAATTAATGATATGTGCCATTTTATTGCAAACACTAGTATAAATCTGAATTGACATAAAGTCAGTCTAGCAAAATAACATTAAAAAGCTCACTGTAATTACAACAAAGCTTAAAAAAATTTATGTATTGCACTCGCATGACTTTCTCTGCTCTTGTGCCAACTATCCTTACAGACTCTTATTCCTGTACCTTCTTCATGTTAGTCGAGAAAAATAATTGCAGAAATTATCTTATTGCTAATTTTCTTGTAGGTACATGGGGAATATGGGAATACCGTAGGCTTTGAGCGTTAGTCAAATCTTTTGAAGCTTTGAAATTCCGTTCTCTTTGCACAGCCAAGAGAAAAGTTGAATAATGACCTTCTATTTGAGAAAAGTTTAAGAATTGCAAAACTCCGACAAATAACAAGGAATACCTCTGGAGTAGTTCATTCCACAGAAAAATTAATTTGGACATAACTTGCGTGACGAGATCTATATTTTTTGTATAGTAAGATTTGGTCTATCACTTATGGTTTACCAGTTATGCAAAAGTTATCAAGAGTAAACAAGACTACATGGGCTATAGCCAGAAAATTCAAAATATACATTTTATTTTTCATAAAAGTATCTTAAAAATATGGCATTTTAATCAAAATCGTTAGAGCCATTTTTGAGAAAGTCAAAATGTTAGAAAAATTTTCCAATGTAAATGGTAGTTTAGGGTGGAGGAATTTTCTTCAGAATCTTCGTGTCACATCCTTGAAAGATATTAAACTTATATACCAGCTTTGGTTTTTAACTGACATTTCGTGTTTGAGGTATACTGTTGACTGATACACACACACACAACACGCATAACTGCTTTTATTTATTTAGGGGGCCTCAAAACATATATTTCTGGCGAAATCTTGACATCAAAATTCTGGGTTAAATACAATAGTTCTTCTACATACTATATCTAGTAGAGAAAATAAAAATAATTTAGCTTTGACCTGCAGGTAAGTTTTTTTTTCAGAAGTCAGTGTCAATTATGTGAAGATGTCAGCCAATCTCACATTAAAGATATAAAATAATTCCTAAGAGGAGTTTTCATTGCTTTTACAATCATGAGATATAGAGAGAAATGTGAGGAAATAAATTAGTACTGGGTAAAGCTTTTTAGTCGACCTGCTGGACCAAGGGGATTCTAAGAGAACAAAGTAAACAGACTGGATTCACCAATGTTGGTCCCTAGAAAACAACTAATAAATTTCTAAACGGTCAACATCTACATGCATACAGCACAAGAGGAAAGTAAACTATGAAATACCCAGCACATAGACTCATGTTGCTGGAAAAAGTCTATTTTGCATGGGAATAAAAGTGTATATCACTATGTTTCCATGGCAAATTCTAGTCGATTTCAGTTCTTTTTCCAGATTGAATACCACATGGAAATGTGGATTGAAACTAAGCTAAAGCACTGGATACGATCTACTGATTTAGTGGGATCGGATCAAAATCTTGTTAGATCTCATTTTCGGATTGAATTCAACATGAAAATGTAATTGTCACAATCAGACATATTCAAAATGAAAATAGCTTCTAGAAAGGTGTAGAAAACCTCTTTGTTAGTAAGCGTATTCTATAAATGAATATCTGAAAGATAACTTGTAAAGTAATTTATTTTATATGTGTTTAATGAGTACATTTATTGGTATTTACTCTTTTCCTCTATGTCTTTAATTCTATTATATTATTTTGTCTTTATCAATGTATATACACATGTAATCCTGTAGTTTTTAATGCTGAATTTTGACATGTCACCAATTTATGAGCGTTAGCTCAATGATGTATGTGTTATGTGATGAATAAAGCATTATTATTATTACTACTACTAATTATAAATGTAAAGGCTGAGAGTAACTTAAGTTGGTAACCAAAGATACAGTGTGATTAAGTGCTTCAGCATCTCCAGTCGAGTGGAGGGTCGAAGAACGAGGCAGGCAGTTGCCAGTAAATCTTTGCCCTAATTGACATATTTTTAAAATAAATACACTAGCAGTAACCTTTTTTCCATATATAAGACCAATCAATAATAATTGATTTTTCTATCTTGTACAGCCATGGAAAAAATGATTGAGCGTATTAGGAGAGCAGGTTATTTTTAAGTTCCACGTGGTGTGGCAGTGTGGTTTGCACAAGTCAATATTCCAACATGCTGCTGAGTTTATTTATAGCCTCAGATCCATATGTTATCATCTGTCGGACACTCAAATAGCCTGTGTCTTGGATCACCACTTACATTTTTATATATACATGCAAATACAAAAGTGAGGAGTAATCAAATTATAGCCCCCCTAACTTTGTTTTTACTCCACTTCATTTTTAGATGCGCAATATGGCATGAATGCTCATTGTGGGTGCACAAACTAAATCTGTGTATTGCAACTGAACTTACGAGTTCTTTTTTTATTTCAGATGACTTCTGAAGCTGTGCTACTAACCCACAAGTCCTGAAGGCTTTTGTAACATGAAATTTATAAGCTCCTTAGAGTTGATTGAGTCCCCAGTAGAGAAACTGGCATTGAGAGGACTTCCTAATGAAATTGCTGCATTAAGAAGCAATCTTCGAACTTCTGTGATTTCAGCCAGTAAGAAAATGATGAATGACATTAAAGATGCTGAAGGTGAAGTGCAGTGTAATGGACAAATTAAACATCCGCCTGAGTTGTCGAACCAAGTGAAGAATGTACTGGCGTTAAACAATTGTGATGTGACTGTAAAAAAGGTTATCATCCCTGCGGAATGGGAGAAGAAACTAGCGGAAAGTTCTTCCATAGATAGCAACGGTTTGTCCGAAAGTAACAGAATGGCGCCAGGTTTTACAACACATAAAGTAAACCAAGTTCATTTGGAAAGTAAAGAAAAGAGTGACCTACCAAAAGAAGACAGTAGTATGGAAGTAGAATCTTCAAAATCAAAAAGTGTGCTGGATAACACATCTATTCCAGAGCGAAGTGCAACAGAAACTTCCAATGGGCAGCTTGAAGATGTAACAAATGGAATTGATGGTGAGTGGGCACTCTATATGTCTGTAGTTGTAGCACCTGCATGCTTAAGAGTAGTGCCTCAGAATTAAACCATTTGCTTCATTGCAATGATTTGGTTGGAAATATAGCAAACATGGTTCATATTAGAAACAATTTATCAGATTTGGTTTCATATCCTAAGTAACAATGAACAGCTCTTCTTTTTTTTAACTATCACATGCTTTAGTGTCTTAGCCATTTAAGCTAAAAAAATTAACATATACACATTTAACATACGAATATTGTGCTACAGTTAGGAAAAGCTATTTGCTGCAGCTTGAACTAGAGTTAGATTAAGTTACGCAGTTCAGATGTATAAGGCAGCATTATTAAGATATAGTTAAGGTATATAAAGAAAATTGATTACTATCCATCATTGATTCATAGTTTTCTGCACAAGGGCAGGTCCTCAACTACAAACCCAGCCTCCTTAATTCTTTCCTCTTTCACATTTTTCCATCGTCTCACATGCATAATTTCTCATTATTTCTATTATCTGGCATCTTCTTCTGCCCCAAGTATTTTTTTTATCATTTTTCCCCTCCTTTTGATTACTTTCAGCGTTATTTTTCTATGACAGCTATATCACAGTGTTTCAGCACTATCCTGTCTTCCTTCAAGGATCCACAGATTTTCCATATGCTATAAATTGCTATATTGCTAGTTTATTCCTATTTTAAAAATAAGCCATTATGCCATAAAGAGAGCACATGGTTTTGAGATATTTACTTCAAAGGCTATGCACCATTTGAAACTGTTTTCAAAGCAGCTTTTGATTCCTTACAGCATTGACTTTACATTCCAAAATTGTGTATGATGTTTAATTTATGAATTTTTAAAAGTAGTTCTTAGATTTTTAATGGATTTTGCAAGTGAATATTTCCAAACTGTATATCAAATGTGATGAACAAATGGATAAAATTGTTTTTTTTTTAGTCCGATCATCAGTTGTTGCAATAATTGTTATGGTGAACAATTTTCACCATAATTCATTCACACTTCATTTATGAAGTGTGCCAAAAATAAAATCACAGGTTATTATGGAGTTGCAGCTTTTAAAGATCTCTTTTTCATTAGTAATAGACTCTTAGTCTTCTAATGTAACATTAATAGAAATTTCCAATATTAAGATTGCTACTAAGGTTAAGCTTGAAATGTTAAGCAGACATTCTCTGTGAATCAGCATTTTTAAGTAGTGTGTCAATATTGTCAGCATTGGCACATTTTGGGTCAAAGGGCAAGAAATAGATTTGAGGGGTGTATTAAAGTATGATGGTTCAACTTTAATAGAAGTAAACAAGTATTTCTTTGCAAAATGTGTTGAATACCGTAATTATGTGTTGCCAATATATGATAGAAATATCTTACGGTTGTGTGTGTGTAAACATTGAATATTTGTATTTACTTGTGACTGAGTTAGCTATAGTATGCTTTTCAACTGACCATTTTTATTTCATCCTCACCTTCCATACAACTGCTTGTGATCTTCAAATATGGTTTTCAAACATTGAATGTAGCTCACTAGTGTTACTGTGGAACTGGAGACTGCTTTTTTTAATGCTACATTTTTCTCATTAAATATGGCTATTTTAAAATTAACTCAGTTGAGCTTCACCAGTTATGTAGGTATGTGCAAATATCATTCATTGTGGCTTTATACTTGGCTTTGTCATCTGTAAATTTTTCAGTTTGTAAACAGAGGAGTGAAGTCTTTCATGACTTCCTCAGGTGCATCTGTTGTCAGTGATTAATTGCAGTTTACAAAGCAGAGTTGCTTGAGAACCTTCGAACGTGTATAGGATGTCATTCTTTTGACACACTTTTTGGGTTGGAACATTCAAGAAAAGCCCGAACGCGAAACTTATATTGAAAACTATTTTGGTGAACAAATGTTGGGTTGAGAACACAAACTGAGAACCCACGTGTTTCAGGATGGATCTGGTGCGTTAAGTAACATTAGAAATAAAATAAATACAGCTAATATCGAGTGGAATTTGATGTATCAGGAAGCCTAAAAGGCTGGGCTTCTTACGGAAGTGGGAAGCCACGTCACTCGTGTGTAATCTGTTCGGCTTTTATTGGTAAGAAATACCTCAATAAAATCAGCACATGACAGTTTTAAAATATTAATTGATAGTCCACTTTAAAGTTTGGTTTTCAGAAAAGCTATTATGGGAAAGTTATTTTTGTGGTGGACGAATCCATTACTGTAGAGCGGGTAACGCTGGCTGTTACTGATGAGCTGTAATGCTGCCGAACTCGACCGAGACAAGTCGAATGCAACAGACGGCCATTTTGGCGACAAATGATACGTTGAACTATATGGTTGTGGTTTGATTTATGACAGGTTTCTTGTTTAATCTGTCTTGTACATTCTGATATTGCTAGGTGCTTGCTTCAGGTGTCATAATTATTCATTGGTAATGTTTCCTCCCTCAGTTCCTGTTATGTACATGGTGCCTTATTAAACGTTAAGGAGGAAAATATGTGAAAATGTCCCAGCTTTGTGGACAATTAAGATAATAAGCAAAAATGCATGTAGAATGGATTCAAGTTCGTTAAGAAAATAAACGGAACAGTTGATGAACAGCCTTCAAGCGGCTGCCATTATGTGCACTTGTATTGATTTTTTGAAAGTATTTGACGGGCAGTGAAGTCGGCAGCATTCTAGGATACCAGAAAAAATACGAAAAATTTAAACATACGCCTACAACTTTGTTTATAATAACCACCACGTTTCCTGCCCGAAATAAATGTTCTGAACGTCAGTCAGCTTGGAATGTAAACTACCTTTGGCTTCCGTCAACCTCCACCCTTTGTCACTGGACAGACAGACCGGTGAAGAGGACGTTAATGTCGGTCTCTGAGGTCACTCTTACGCTTTGAACCACTGGATAGAGTATTTTCCACTTTATCTTTTTCTAATGCCCAAGATTACTTTTCCACCAAAGGAATCCAAACCGTAGATGTAGTTGATTAGCAGGCCAGCAAAAATGTTCGGGCAAATGAAATATTCGTTGGCCTATGGACGCATATACTTCAGAGTTTATAGTTAACTCCTTCGAGAGGCTGAAATAATGCATGTACTGTATGCCCACGACATGAAGGCTAGAGGGGAATGAAGGGCAGAGGGGGCTTGAACTATCTACTCCGGAGCGGACCTGTTTACTAGGAAATGAGTGTATGAGAGTGCATATTTCTAGCTATGGGTGAGTTAAAGACAACATTGTGTGTTTTAAACGAGCCTAGCATCCTTATCATACTCGGAAACTGGGCATAAACACCGTGCGGGAAGCACAAAATGATTACGCTACACATTCCTAAGACTTGCCTTCTTGTCCTAGGCATACAGTAAAAATTTGAAGTAATACAGTACACCAACATAATATATGTTACTTTAAAATCAGGTATGTGTTGCCACTAGGTTATTTTCAGCTTGTCCGGAAAACGATGTGGCGTAAGTCAATCGAAAATGCAGTTCAGTGTTTTGTAGCTCCAATGGTTTATACAAAGTAATGTCTTGAAAATGTTCAGTCTCCTATCTGGACATTTAACTCAGAGTTCAAACACTGATTTACAAATCTCGTCCCACAACCCCGATAACAAATTAAACCGCGAGTATTTCATTGAAACTTACTTTTCCCACAAAAATGTCACCTTTCTTGGATTAATATAAAGAACTTTACCTACTAGTATGCGGAGATTATTGTCATTTTGCATTCAAAATGTAAAAGTAAAACGACTCCTTTATAATTTAATTTACCAATATGTGAGAAAGCAAAAATGAGTTTATATGGATACAGATGTGTTGGCTTTATTTGTATTCAAAGCTGCTTAGTTTTAACGGGAATTTCTTAAAGAAAAACTTGCCTAAGTTTTAAATTAAGATTTCTTGCCACTCCTAATAATCATACATTTTTATTGCATAATTCATTGTGAGACAGAAAAAATAAATCTCCAAATTACGAAATCGTATTACCTTTATTCTTACTAATGTGAAGCAATCCACTTAATTTGCTATTATTGTAGACTAATATAAGATAAATTCACAACTGTGGCGTAATACCGATGCAAAATTAATAATTATGTGATGGGTAGAACGGTAATAAACCTTCCTTGTTTCTTTCATGTGTACATACGCGACATTGCCAGTAGGTGGGTATTTGCACTGCCTGTTTATCAAATCTGTATCTGAATTTAAACTCATTATCTTGTAGAATTCCACTGGATTGTGTGCATCCCTCAAAATTTGCCGAGGAATACAAACACTGTCAAGAATCCCCTGCATTTGTTGTATCTTTTTGGCAACGCCTACTGCTGAAAAGTGTCCGCCATATTCAGTTGTCTAGTATATCGGTGAGATAAGGTCTCGTTTATGGATATAAGACAAATGATGCTGGCTTTGTAGCGAAAACAGTGTCTTACATTATCTATCTCCCATTTTGAAAAATCTCATGGTATGGGCCCGGTGATTTTGGATGCCAGTAGATTGTAGCCAAACTCGCGCTCTTCTTTAGGCAATTTGCTTTTCAAAACGTGCTCTTCACGCTCACAACGAATGCATAAATGACGCTAAGACTCAGATTGTCACTTGTTAATGACAAAACCACTTCTGCCATCACACCTTACACAAATTTCACTGCGCACAGTTTCAGGATTTTTCAGTGTGGAGATATTGCTTAGCTACTTAAAATTTGACCATGGATAGAAAAGGCGTAGCGATTAACTGACATGCTGCACCTATATTGTTGAATTATAGGGACTTTGTGAAGAGTGATAACTGTGATCCAGTTTGTCCGTTGGTAAAACAGGTTAATGGCACCAGCCATGTTATTTTCAAAGTAGGTACTTATGTCGGTCTGGGTGGCTCTGTTGGTTAGGCGCTGGCCTATTGATCCCAAGGTCGCGGGTTCAAACCCGACCCAGGCTGATTGTTTCTGAGCTTAAAAGTGACACCCCCTTATCAGATTCATTGGCCAGTAAAAGAACTGCAAAATTCCGGCCCTGGTGAATCTGGCTATTGATAGTGTCATTAAACCAAACATTTTGCTTTTTATTTTCAAATGATTAAAAGCAAGCCACTGGCTTGTAAGTCCTAGGGGGGGGGGGGTGTAAGTCCTACTTAGGGGAGGAAAGAAAGAAAAGTATTAGCAGAATCCGCAACTGTGCTGGCTTTATTGTGTTCAGGCAGCCTCTCTCCATTCTACATAAGTGGCGAATTTGCCGGAGTTTTGGGAGCAGCAGTCTAAGGAGGCAAAGTTTGAAGAGATCTGCATTTAATTTTGGTTATTGCAAAATTTTATTTATGGACGGTCTTTAACTGCAATGGCTCCCCGGGTATATATTGGGCGTGAAAGATCTCTTTTGCTTAGAAGCCTCCATCGGGCTTGAAATTCTTTCACGTGGCGTAAACTTACGACCCGGAACCACCGGCTTTACTTCCCTTCCGAAAAAATCCATCTCCCTCTACCGTGTTGGAAAATTAAAATGAAATCCATAGTGTACCTTATTAATATTTTTAGAGGCTCTCACTAAAATTAGAACTTCTAACACGAGACACACAATTTGAAACGCGTGCTTTATCACACCAGTGCAATACAATTATGGTCTTCGTTTTTAATAACTTCGGTTTGAACCGATGCCAAGGTCGTGGGTTCAAACCCGCCCCGGGGCGATGGTTTTAAGGTGTACTCTAAAGCGACAGCTGCATGGCGACAACACTAAAATGGTCCTGACCGTTGATAGGGTTGTTAACAAAACAGTCACATGTATTTGTATATATTTTATAAATGGACTTGGTTTGATTAGCTTTTACATTTCATTATGCATATTTACATGATTAATTCTTCATATACGTCAGATTACTGAAATCGTCATATTCCAATTTATCACAATGCGTGATGCGTGGAAGTCTTTCGTTATTCTTTTATCTATATGAATAATCGGTAAAATGGCGACATGTGCGGTCTCCCGCGCGCTGGCACACGCGCAGTTTAAAATCGCCATTTCTGGTTAAAAGTGAGACCATTATATGACTGATACCAATTATTTATTCAAAATCGAAAAATGCTGGAAATTAGTTTCATTACATAGGTCTGAATGAAGACCACTTGAAGACCTGTGAAGCATTAAGATCAGAAGAAACTACAGTTCAAAAGTATTGGAAAGCACGAATGCTAATGGCTTCATTGCCAGATGCAAGGCACTAGAAAACAACAACAACATAGGTAATAAATCAGAATAAATAAATTACTGCTGTGGTCATCCTTCAGGCAAGTCAACCAGAGGGTTCGATTTCCTGTTGGGTGCGAGTGAATTTTCCTTAAATGAGAATGATTTCCTACCATCCAGAGTCCGGACTACGGTTAAACCCAGAGGCAAGGTCATACAAATAGAATGGTCTACAATTGAATGGATATCCTATGACACGTAGGAGATATGCTGTTTAAAGAAAGTGGTTGCACGACGATTTAATTGAGAAAAAGGAAATGATAACTTGGCGAGTGGCGGAAGCTAAGAAAAGGAGAAGTTAGCTCCTTCAGAGACACCAAAAAGCAACGCGATGAACACAAAGCCGACTGCGCAAAACATTAACGATCCTAAGTATCACCTTCAGCGAAGGCCATTTCAATTTTTGAGAAGCACACCACCTTAGCCACTGACAGCATGACTGTGATACCGTGGACTTTGAACTGTTTTCTACGACTTGCTTGCTTGGGACTTTTTTGTCCTGTGCAAGAAGTTTTTCTGTCAGTAACTGTAGCTCGTGACAACATTTGCGTCGTGAAACGCACAAGACAACCGCCATAGAAGCTGCAGCTGGACGCGATGTCCGTGCCGGCACAGGGTTGCCACATGGCAGGTTGGGGAATTGCCCAGCTCGCTCGTCGTTTGTTCAGCCAGCACGTTATGAACGTTCACTAATGGATATAATCGTTCCACATGGCGTCATCAACTAGACCGCGATATGCACGAACAGTACCTTTAATATGCGCCTTTATTTGTGGCTTTACAAGTATATTGATAATAGTTGGAAACTTTCAATTAATGCGAATAGAAAACTAAAGAAGATTAACTTCCTCTCCTACGTTTATATCATAATGATTGATGAGTGAGCCAAGTCTCTGTTTTGAGCCGCTACTGTAGCCCATTTTCGCCAATTAATCAATTCTTTCCTTCTTAAGACTGCATAATTATGAGAACACAATAAATGCCACATTAACTATTGACGTTTACATGTTTTACAAGTTAAGTACTTGAAAAAGTCCCCAGTTAGTTAAATGTTGGAAGACTTTCTCAGTGTTTCCAGTATTTCTTCTCAAACTTCCTCATGAACAGAGCACAATCACTGGTTTGTACTCTCAAAAGTATCTAGGGGCCGCATCACGCACAGCTGCCCACTGAACTTCGTTCACCCTTTCGACCACCACCAGCACCACCACCACCGTCACAAACCACCACCGTCACAAACCACCACCACCGCCGCCACCACCACCGCCACAACCACAACCACCACGACCCACCACCGTCACCACCACCACCACAGTCACCAGCATCGTCACCACCACCGCCACCACCACCACGAACCACCACCACCACAGTCACCACCACCGTCACCGCCGCCACCACCACCACAGTCACCACCGCCGCCGCCACCACCACCACCACCGCCACCGCCACCATAACCACCACGACCCACCACCGCACCACCACCACCGCCACTACAACCCACCACCGCCGTCACAACCCTCCACCACCGCCGCCACAACCCAGCACCGTCACCACCACCACCACCGCCACAACCCACGACCACCACCACCGCCACCAACACCAACACCACCACCACCATCGCCACAACCCACCACCACCACGACCACCGCCACCACCACCACCGTCACCACCACCATCGCCACAACCCACCACCGCCACAACCCACCACCACAACCCACCGCCACAACCCACCACGACCCACCACCGTCACCAGCACAACCCACCACCGCCACAACCCACCACCGCCACAACCACCTCGACCCACCACCGCCACGACCCACCACCGTCACCACCACCACCACCACCACAACCCACCACCACCGCCGCCACAACCCACCACCACCACCGCCACAACCCACGACCATCACCGCCACCACAACCCACCACCACAACCCTCCATCACCACCACCGTCACCACCACAACCCACCACCACAACCCTCCACCACCACCACCGCCGCCACAACCCAGCACCGTCACCACCGCCACAACCCACGACCATCACCGCCACCAACACCACTACCATCGCCACAACCCAGCACCGTCACCACCGCCACAACCCACGACCATCACCGCCACCAACACCACTACCATCGCCACAACCCACCACCGTCACCACCACCACCACAACCCACCACCACCGTCACCACCGCCACAACCACCACCCCTAGGCGGCCCGGGTTCGATCCCAGGGCCCCGCATGTGGTATTCGTGGTGGATGAAGCGGCCTCAGGGCGGGTTTTCTCCGGGTGCTCCGGTTTCCCCCGCCATCTCATTCCACTGGTGCTCCATCTTCATTCCATGTATCATCAGTGTCACCGCCTGCGGTGCCGTAGTAGTAAAAGCGAGCGTTAAACACTACAAGAACAACAACCACCACCACCGCCACAACCCACCACCACGACTATCATCACCTACACCACCGCCACAACCCATCACCACGACCGTCACCACCACCGCCACAACCCATCACCACGACCGTCACCACCACCGCCACAACCCACCACCGTCACAACCCACCACCACCGCCACAACCCACCACCACGACTATCATCACCTACACCACCGCCACAACCACCACCACCGCCGTCACCACCACCGCCACAACCCATCACCACGACCGTCACCACCACCGCCACAACCCACCACTACAACCACCAGCACTACCACCATCGCCTCCGCCACCGCCAATAATAATGTTCTTTTTATGACTTCTATTGACGTTATTTGGCTGATGGTGTGGATGACAGATAATGCCAAGCTGTTTAGTAGAGTTTCAAGCGAATGCTGTTTCCGTTTATAACGTAAAAGTTGCTGCTGTCAAAGTTCGATTGTCATTCTCAACTATTTGTATACATCTATATAATACTAGTAATATAGTTGTAATATTTGTGTTTATTTTATTTCGATGTTTCAGTCTTATTTCGTTTTAATTTTGCCAGTTTCACATTACTGTTTTAAAAGTCAAAATTGATTCTACACAGGTCATTCTTTCGGTGGTCCTGTACGCATGTGTGGCCTGGGCTAATGCCTCCAAAACTGCCCCTTAAACAAATCCAGACCCTACAAAGCCTCTCCCTCAGAAAACTCCTCTCTGCTCCACTCTTCACCACGAAACTCAGAACCCGTCCATCCCGGAGGCAATAGAAAAAATCATTGGCGACATGGACGCGCATTAGGAACCATGAAAATGACGTGATCGCCAGCATTGGCAAAGGCGAGCCGTGCACTGCAAGCATACTAGAATAAAAATGTTCTAGACGCGGCACGGCTCGCCAACAAATGCGCGTCCACGCAACCACATTCCTAGGCCGCACACATGTTCCGGCAGAGGCCCTCGTATCGGAAAATATTCAGTTGTCCTCTGGCCGCGCAGGAAAAACGCGGGAAAGTGTAGGTATATATGAAGTGTAAATAGTGCAGTGCGCTGGGACGCATTTTTTTGGTGTGCCCAGTGAAGGTGTGTGTGTGTGTGGGGGGGGGGGGGGTGAATGCGTGCGTGTATATGATTGTAAATATGTACGTGTGTGTGTTTGTACATATATATAAACAAAATGAAATTAGACAGTAAAGGACAAAAGAAAACTATTCTCGGTGACCAACAGACGGTTGCACAAACCGGAAACTATAAGTAAGCAAATTGTATATAAATGTCAAATATAGCCTGTAAGCCGGGCCCCGTGCACCGACACTAGGCCAATACTCTATAATAAACAAAACTGAAAACTGAAACAAGTTGGTTTGTTATGCTTTGTCGTACTGGATAGTCCTTCCTCGGAAGAAGTGGAAAGAACTTATTGGTGTGCAGACAAGCGGTAGAAGTAGTCATATGTAATGGATTCGGTTGCACTACCGACAGGTGCCACCACAGCTCAGTGCCAAAGTGTGGAATGGGAAACTAAAGATGTGTTCGAATCCCGACATTCATTATTATTATTATTATTATTATTATTATTATTATTATTATTATTATTATTATTATTATTATTATTATTATTATTATTTTGTTATGTTATATTTTTTTCGCATTCTCCAAAGAGTAAGGAAGAATTAAAGGCAAGCAGAAATGGATTCTGTTTAAACGAAAGACTAAAGCATGTTGTTTCCTTAATTTGACTGTGAACAAGCAATATACAGCTTAATTTGATTGTGGTTTCTAAATATGAGTCATTCCATGTCAAATCGCACAAAATTTGACCTTCATGTCACCGATTTCATTAATATTAAATGTACGTGTTCTGCGAATGAAAAAATGATACCCCTATTATTTTGTTTGTCTGTAAATTAATTATTTTGGTAAATATAGAGCATTAAATTTTCGGATATTTCTCGCGCACCGTTCTACATAAACATAAATATCTCTGGTATTATTTTTCAGATAAATATGACCTTTAGCTCATTTTGAACATTGAAATGTGTACCTTATTTATACGTTAAACAAAAAACAATTAGTTTCTATATTTCCTATTTTTACAAGGCCATTAAGATTACAAACATCATTAACAACACTTACTCTACACTAAAAATTTCCGGGAAATTTTTTAAAACGTAGCTTGATGATGCCATGCAATCCTAGAAAAAGTTCAGAATGGAATTCTAAATACATGCAGAGAAATGAAATAACTTAGCAAGCCGTGCAGACTGGAGTAACGCTGCATCCACGGCTAGAAGGTATATACACACCGCGTGCAGCTAATTGCCAGTCATGCGTTGCACTTCCGTCAAGGTCAAACTCGTAGCATAAACACTGAAATAGGTCATTTCACGTCAAATCGAACATTTTTTTAAACTTGACATACTATTTTCTCCATTTTTTTAATCTTATCAATAGATGAGATTAAATAATCCGTATGTTTTCTTTTTGGTGTGACACGTTTATTTTGCGCTTTATTAATATTATTTTTACGGTATATTACGTAGCATACTGTATTATGTAAAAATCATTATACCAAATATTATTTGAAGTTTAGAATTTTCGTGGATGCAGCAGTCTGAAGTTAAAAAAAAAATGCAGTTTTGCATGCCATTGTTTTAGGTTCACTCAAAATATAAAATAGGCCCCTTTTAGGGGTTAGTATTTTTAAAATATATTTTAATTACTTTAAGAAACAAACTTCAATGGCCATCCGAAGCACCATACCCCAGTGTATGGAAGCACATCACAGTAATGTCATGTCGGACGGTGAATGAATGAAACGGGTGAAATGATGCTCGAATGAGTCCGAGGTCCATTGAGCTTTAAGTTACCCGACATTGCTTTTCTCAGGATAAGGGAAAAACTCGGGGGAAAAAAAACCTTACCCGGATAACTTACCCTAAGCGAGATTCGAACTCGCGACCTCTTGAACGTGAGGCAGACACGCTAACCATCACGCTACACAGGCGGGCTCTGGGAGATATAATTGGAAATTTAAAACTAATTGACACATATTGCATGCACGAAACGAGAGGTGCCTTGAGAATTTCTTACGTTAAGAAAGAAACCAAAGAAGTCGGCTAAATATGGAATCACAAAAGATTGTACTTGGATTTCTTTTATGACAAAGAAAAACAGGGCCATTCTGTTTGTCTCTTACGTACCATTCAATAAGCACTGACAGTGTGACCAAAAAGTTATTCATCAAGCTGACGTTCCCAGGTGGTTGTTCCCTGTATTCTTTCCACTGTTAAATATAACCTTAGTCAATGCTTACATTATATGAAAATAATTTCCAGGTAATCTTGACCAGTGCAAGCATGATTTTGTGAAGCCTTTGGCGTCAGTCACAGCTAAGCGCAAGATTCCTAAATGGAATCCTTGGGAGTTACGTCAAGATATAGGACGCATCAACAAAACTCTTTCCACAACATTTCATAAACAAGTAAGATAGGGTATGTGCTCTAGAATCAAAGGCAGAAAGACGCGAATTACTTGTGCAAAATGTGAATCTTCGATCTGCTCAAAATGTGCTGTGAGAGTATGTGAAACTTGTGCCAAATAAACTGTTCAAAAGTGGCCTAACGCATTCTCTGTGATACGACGATTTAATTGTTGATTTTATTCATCCTGCTGGTTAGTATTATGTAAAAACTCCTAACTTTTAGAGTGTTTTTATCTCAGAAAGCTTATATCACTTAATTATAGTGTTACAAAGTGAATTGTGTAATTTTTGTATTTATGATTAGCCACCAAATTTGATATTGTTCAATTTATCATGCTTCCCTTCAATATGATTTCAGTATTTTATTAAAATTTATAACTATTAGCTCATCAGCCTTAATTAAGTTCTGGGGTTTCTCTAACCCCACTTCATCAATTACAGTTTAATATTCAAAGTATGACACTTGTGCATCAATATACCACTGACAGCGCTTTTTCCAGTCTTCGTACGCCTTTGTTGGTCGACAACTGCAATGCTGTCTAAGCTGTTTGGACCACCTCAGTCGCCTGCAAGATCCTTTTGATCCTGGGGAACAAAACGAGCGTTGCCACTTTGTGTTTAGCCATTGCCCTCCCTCACAATTAGCGATGTGTGACTACTGTGCTTTACGTTTATGTGCACAGCGTTGCAAGCTCATTACCCCCACTCTTTTCATATTTCCCTCTGTCTCGCACACTGTCCTAGTTCATGCAAGTTTACCTGGCGCTAGACGCAATGTGATATCGCAAGCCCCACTTAAGGGGAAAGCAATATTACAACACAGCAACACTCCGATTGGTTGCCGGTCTGGAGGCGCTCAAGGACAAACTCCTCATTTGGAAAGCGCAGCAGGCGCATTGTGGTAACGAGGATCCAGGGATGAACGATTCTGTACGTAAGGAATATTTAATCTGCGATCAGAGTTCATACTTGCTCTTTTGCCACTTTTTCATCGGTTCCCGTTGAAGTTATACGTTCAACAGGTCTCTCGTCTTGGACATACTCTCTTCCGTTTTTGGATTTTTTATGCCACTCAAAAGCGTGTGTTATGGACGTATAAGTCAAGTCTCCACAGTAGATTTGCTCAGTGGTTCGCTGCTTCTTGAATCTTGGCGCGAACAGAACACAGTTTCACTTCAGGCGCAGTCTACACATTCCGGTCACGTTTCCTCGTTTACTCCTATCATGGATCTGGCCCAAATAGATGTATCTCTATCTCTTCGCATTTTTGTATTTGTTTATGGACGCTGCTCAGTTTTGCTTAGAGGCCTCTTTATAAGGTTTGAGTTTCTTTTACATGACCACCAGATGTACTTCCTTGCGAAGAAACTCCTGCTGCAGATTTTTACCGCCGAAAAATGCCTCACTGCCGGGTTTGAACCTCGCGACCTCGAGCCAGAGGCAATATTACCCCTCAGGGTGCAAGCATCGGTGCAAGGTGCAAAGCGCGACTACAAGAAGTTGCTCTCGGTGCAAACCTCCACTAGCGCTTTCTTAACTTTATCTCGCTCGCTTTCCCGTCTCTCTCTTCCTCGTCTTCAGCGCTGTTTCTTCCTTACTGCGTAATGTTTGCCTGCGGTGTACAGAGTTAAACTAGTTAATTTGGTTTTAATACCAAGTCTGGTCTTTTGCTTTTAATAGTCTAGAAAGCACTGGCACGAACGCTATTTTTGGATGAATGCTCTCTTAAGATGTAGCAACCTCTTTAATTCTTCTCCTCTAGCGTCCTCTACGACTTCACTCTGTTATAGTGTCTTTAAACAGATGACTTTCACACACATGTTATCGTACTACAGATGAGGTATTTGCTTCTATGGTCACGACTTTCATAGAAAAGAAAAAATAGTTTCCAGTGATTTAAATGGAGTTTCCACATTTGCTTCTTTGGAGTAGATTGCTCCATTATTAGGTATTATACTCCCTCCGCGATAAGCTGGTGTTCGTATCGGCTGCGACTAAAGCAAAGCAACGCCTCGTGTTTATGATACAATAAAATGATTATTATTTATGCCAACAAACTTATGTTGGTGTTTTTAAACAAATACGAACTGGTTTGAGAATTTAATGCCATTCTGGCAGTTTGTCACAACAGCTCAGTGGTTAGAGCAGCCGCCTGATAAGCGGAAGGTCTGTGGTTCAAATCCCAGTTGTGGCATTGAATTTTTAAGTTCCAGTTCCACCTCTCAACAAAATGATATTTATCCGGGAGTTTTAGGAATATCGTTGCTATCGCGTTACATTCAAGTAGTCTTTACCAAGGTTATCCTACATCTCCAAAACTTAAAATAATCGCCAGTATTTGAAGTACTATATTTTGTGGTGTACTTTGGTTTCGGCGTATCTCGGGTTAATTGTTGACGACTTGCGTTTACATCAAGCTGGAACCTAAGAGTGGAGTGTTTTTAGGTATTTCATTGCACGTATGCTATTTCACTGATACGTAAGCAGTCTCATCAATAGGGCTCGGAAGTTCATACCCTAAAAAACACTGAAATATGCATTCAAATATGCTCTTAAAAACTTGAAAATATGCCAAGAAATATGCACTATTTAATTAAAACAATTAATGTCTCTTTGCAGTAGACAAGACGAGTTAGTATAAATAATAATTAAAGTTATCTTATTCCTTAGAGTTTGAAGCAGAAGTGGTCCCGCTGCTATTATTAACTGCTAAATTGCAGTTCACAATTAACACTTTGCACAAATTTTCAACTGTAAAACATCGTCTGTTGTCTCGCAAAACACTTCTGTAACGTGAAAAACTTCTCTCCACGTCACAATATTTTATCGGGGCATATTTAAATAATAACTGCTTCACACACACACACACACACACACACACACACACGCGCGCGCGCGCGCACACGCACGCACGCACATACACACACACACACACAGGGAGGGAGAGAGAGTCAAGTCTGTTGGTGTGACAGATGGTTTTCTTTCGAGGATGTCTCGAATATCGCACATCTGTTTATAACCAGAATTTTTTGAAATTATATATTTCACTTTCTCTTTCACTTTTTGTCCTATGCTACCAGGAACCGAACTTAGGTAACATTGTTTCTTCAAAGACAGTAAGTGATTCATGCAAAGGAGATCCTACAGCTTCCAATGCCTGTTGGTAAGAAAGAAAAATGGGCAGATATGAAAATAAGATCTTCTCCTAACCCAGAGTTTGACAGAATATTTTGCACAGTTTCTGCTGATGAAGCATTTTTCGAGTCCAATGAATTAACAACATTTTCGACTATTTCTATGTGTTCAGCATAATATAAAACTGCATCGACCATGTTCCCCATCGAGTTAACACTGGTGCAGGAGGAAGTCTGATATTAGGTGCTGTTGATCTAAACAACTTAACCCTTTTAGGAGATTTAACAAAAATTCTCTTTGTACTGGACACAAATCTATCTACCAATGGAAAAGAATCACGTATTGCCTAAAAAATGTGACGAAGAACCAAACAAGTTATATGAATTAAGTTACAAAAAATACCTTTCAGTGTTTGCCCTGATTTTACCATATAAGGACCTGCATCAGTAACAAATAAAAGTAACCGGTCGTATTTAATTCTACATGGCCATAGTAATTTCAAAGAGTCCACCACAAACTGTGTCACAGTTGCATTGTCAGTTGCTGACAATTCGCACACATTAAGAAGATGAGGTGTAGTCTTTTGGTCATTATTTAAAGCACTCACGATTATATTAGCAATAGAATTGCGCTCAGAATCAGGGGTTTCATCAACAGACAACCATACAAACTGTTCCGCTAATTCATTTTGTATATTTGACAATGCAATGTCCTACATAAGTCTTACGCAGTGTACTTTATACAGGCTCATGTTGTCAAGTATACTTGACAAGAAAGTTTTAAATGTCCGATTATTAATTTTGAACAAGGGAATATCAGCAGCTAAAAATGCTTGGCACAACTCGTAGGAAAATTCAGTAACCCTACTTCCTAAACACTCTACTAGCTGTTTTTGAACATATTCTTTGTTTGCGTGTTTTCTGATTAAATTCTCCTTATGTTTTGCTGTATTTATGTGCTGGAACTATTTGAAATCTTTTCTCACTCCCTACATTTTTCTCACACGCTCCACAAAACAGTACCCTGTTATCTGTAAATATTAAATCACCAGAAAACTCTTACTGCAAATAAATTAATCTAGCACTCGAAGTTGGTTTTATTTTCGGCATTTGAAGAGCCTTTTAACATTTTATACGCCTAATTTAATTTGGTGGGAACCAGTTCACAACACTTATGTTTGAAGACCACGACACAACTACTGGTTGGCAGGCAAGCGTTGCTATAATCGTGCTGCTTTAACGTTGACCTGCCCTTTATCTTTGTTAATATAAACCTCTCAGATAATCCACTGATTATTCTCTACGCACATACTATAATGAAAGGGTGAAAACAGGGGATTCACTGCATGACAACATGACTCAGCATTAGTTCTCACCACCTGGCGAGTTGCATCATCATGTGCAAAACTACCAATAAGAAAAATATTATACAAACGGAAAAAATAATGAAAAAACATAAAAATCATTAAAATATGCAATATAGAGGCTACAACATTAAAATATTATGCATTTATCAAAATGAAAATATGCAGTTATATGCACCATAAAATCATGTCCAAATAACTGAAAATTCCATAATTCGTGCACATAATGTAAAAGCATACATTTTTAACCCTTATGAGAAAACGTGCAAATGCATGAACTTCCTAGCCCTACTCATCAACAATGGCTTCCTCTCTCTGGAGTCACCACGACGCACGCTGCAAGGAAGCCCTGCCCTAGAACATGGAGGATGATCTCTTCTCATTGGTCGAGAAAGTACCTATTCCATACTTACTGGACAAACCTGTTCTTAAGAATAAGAACTCAGTATCTTAAAATCAGCCTTATGAATACATTTTGGAATGTTCAATACTGAATGCTAAGTACTAATGAAACTTTAGGGATTGAGGTTGAACATGGTACGTACGACATGGCCATAAAACAAATGAATAAAACAACCATTGACAAATGGACAAGGGTAAACCTGGTATGCTCAGAGGAATGTTGAAGCTACGGACGACGCTGCACAGCTACAGAACAGTGTTGCCATGTCTGCCGAAGTAAAGGCAGAAGATTTGATTTGAAAAAAATCAGGAGAAAACATTCTTTAGCCGGCAATTTTGCTTAGTGTGTAAATATTTATGACTGATTAATAATAATAATAATAATAATAATAATAATAATAATAATAATAATAATAATAATAGTTACTATTATTATTATTATTATTATTATTATTATTATTATTATTATTATTATTATTATTATTATTATTATTATTATTCTAATATGCATCACGTGATGCGCTTACCTTCCTTCTCCCATTCCCTTGTATGAATGCGAGAGCAAGTGAAAAGCTGACTAGAGCAGACGGGCAGTGGAGGGGGAAAGCAGAAGAGGTTCAGTTTCGGTAAGCCACGCCTCCAATTTTATTTTGTTCGCGGTCTATCCAACACTTCCAACATAGTAAGAAGAGGATCATTTAATGAAAAACGACTTAGAATGTTGCGAACTGACTCAACATAAAATTCAACACAGCGTAATTTGAACACTTGTATACATTTGTCAGCCAGGGATGATTTTGTCAGAGATATTTAAACTTTGGCACCGAAATACGAACGTTTTCCACTTCTGGATCCTTGTATTGAAGTTATGTACTTCAAGGAAATTCAAATGTTCAAGTTTAATGTCGCCGTCAAGGATAGTTCGCAATGCAGAAACAACAGATGTGGTATACTATTTATGTATACAGGTGATTATATTAATGTTTTGTTTTTATACATGCCTTGGAAATGCCTTGCCTGACAATCGTTTTTCGGAAGAGCGAATTATATGATGTGAAGGGAAATAGTGTTGAAAAATGGAAAGTACTTAAAAAGTAGATTTTGAAGTGCATTCAGTAGATCAAGATCAGTAGATTTGGAGGAAGAAAAAAAAAAAAAACGGAATCTCCTACAAAATCAGTAGACCTGGCAACCCTGCATGAGGGTGCTACCAAGACAAAAATGTGTGTATGCATCTTGAAGATCCAAGAATAAATGTTACTCTCTTGGGCGACGTGTTACTTCTTTTTTCCCCCCTTGAATAAATTCTACTTTAATTGGTCGACGTGATCGTAGTAATCATTAATTGTAGTTACTGATTTTGACTTGGTTGAAATCAACCAATCATGTACATAACAAATTAAAAGTACAACCAATGACTCCCTTTATTCGCGAAAAATGTATCACATTTCATAACCGCCTCCTCTGCTTATCTTATATTGTGACCAGATTAGAGAATTTAGCTGCCTTTCCTACAGAAGCGCAACAGCTTACGTAATTTGATGCAATAGAGCTCTTAGGTTTAAATGTCAAAAGTGGCTGACTCTCGCTTCCGTGAAGCATTACATACTGAAATAGATAATTCGAACAGGGAAACATCAGAACACAAACTACAGCGGAAAATATGCTTGGAATCAGTTTGACAAATTTTGTATGGAATGGAATTATAAATTAGCACCAGATACTCCAACTTATGAGATCGCCAACATCTTAAAAGTTTGGAACATCAATATGATAATCTTGTAGGCCGTACCAATGGACGCTGGTGTTTGTGTTCATGCTACATGTTTCTTTTAAGAGATTAGTAATTACTAGGGAACGAACCTACATACAGGACGAAAAGTTGCGTAGTTTGAACTATAGCAAGTGGGAGGGGTCAGTCTGTCACATGATCACAACACAGAGGAGGCAAGGTACAGTCGAATAGATAGATCTTAAATAACGTTGTTGCGTAACTTACATTCAACGCTGTCACCATTTGCAGTAAAATATTCACTCCCAAATTCTTGCACAAGTTCAGCAATACGTGAATATTTCAATTTTCGTGCTGCAGGCATTTTACTGTAGGGAACTAGTGAACACACACATTCGAGAGACACCATGCACTGTAGGCAGTGTGTTTTTATGCTAGCACTGTACTGGGGCAATGACGTCACGCTCTGCTTATGTGACAGGCAACGTGCGATTGACTTATTTTGCGATAGCTACATAAACGCTGGAAGCCTAGTAATAACAATACAGCATTTAAATAACATTTCATAGATATATCATACTTCAATTTGTGAAATAGTCATAATAATTACTCTTGATAGTCAAATTCTCTACATAAATTGACAATCATTCGTGGCATTACTTATGATAACACCGGACTTCGATATTCAAATGTAATTTTAAATGTTATTTCTTCATAGAGCTTTTCAAGTAGCGGCAACGCTGAGCTCGGTTTTGTTTCCAAATGTGCTGGATGTTTATGCAACTTTATGAGCAACACAGTGAATAGGTTCACGGTGTAAAGTAGAGATGGTGTTTTCTGCTGTAAACTCCAATCCCCATTCTACAGCGCAGCAGGTCTTTGCCGGATGTACGAATGCTTCTCCAGCGTTGCCAAATGTCAGGGTTCTGTGTAAATCTCGGTTGAAAATTGGCGTTATTAAAGCACTGTAAATATAAGAGTGGGCGTTAATGAAAGGTGCAAAGAAACCCCAATATAATGTAGATGCATAAATTAACAGATAAGTTCAACATTAAAGTATTTAAACTGTTGGCCTACACGCTGTAGTGTATAGGATTAAAAAGGAAGTAATGAAAAGACCTCTAAGAACACCATCGAAAAAGAAAGCAAAAAGGGCGGAACTACACCAAACGCTAGGTTAACGCAGTATGATTGAATAGTGCAATGTGGAGTGCGGCGAATTGTTCATTCTTTACAGTTTGCAAATATTCCACCCACGCTGAATATAATTTTGTCACGGGTCAACAGGGATGAGACCCTACCAAATTTCTCAAGGGCCACTCTTAGTCGGTTCTTACATGATTTGGGGTTCGAATGTGAAAGAAGGGGTAACAAGTGCATATTAATAGAAAGAGACGATATCGATACCATCAGATGGCGACATAAATATCTAAAAGACGTAAAAAGGTTTAGGGACCAGGGGAAATAAAATGTTTATACAGACGAGTCATTTGTAAATTTAGGTCATACAGTAACAAAGGCATGGAGGGATACCAAAGTTAAAAGTGCCTGTCCCGTCAAGCAGCAATTGAAGGACTAAGTACAGGACTCGGCCACCTCGGGATCGCGCGCGCAGAAAGATTCGCAACTAGTACATGTTGCAACACTGCGCTCCATTTAACGTGTACTGTCTTCTAAGGGTGGAACGCGCTTTAGTAGACAATCACCGTCTACGTTTTGGACATCTTTAACCTTCCACTTGTGGTAGTCAGAATGTGCTTCAAAGAACTGAACAACTGGTGTTTGTAGACAGATAATTTTAGTTAGGTTTATTACAGCAGGTAATGATAAGATAACCGCTTTCTTCATATATAGAATGCAAGCTATTGGAAGTTACGTAAGCCAACTGGACACATTTTACCCTATGATGGTGTTCTCTGGTTTCTTTTGGTGAGGTTTTGTTTGTTCAGTTGGCATAAATATCAGCAACTGCTCCTTAAATATAACCATGGTAAAGATGTAGTTCTATATAGCGTTCCACTCTTAGAAGACAGTATGGAGTTAAATGGGACATCTCTGGCTCTATCTAGCGCATACAAGTTGCCATTAGCCGCGTCCTTTTCTACCCTAGCGCTGTTGCCAGATTACTAATAGCATGGTATAAATATTCAGTTGTTATAAATTTCAGGTTTGAACACATTATCCTATGCAGAATTTTTTTCTCTATCAGGTTATATCCTTTTCAGAGTCATTATACATTTCTATAGGCCCAAATTTCTTCAGAAAACGTTCTTTTCAATAGAAGTCCGATATTTGCTGTTTCTATACTCATCACGCACTAACAAACTGCTAGAATGCATCTATATTTTTTTCTTATGTAGAGTAAACCATAGTGCTACTACCTGCCTACTTTGAATTATCTATGTTTACCCAGTTAAGTGTTATAATTTTTTAAATTAAATGTTTTCGGAAAATTTTATATCTGTGCACTGCAAAAGTTACGCAGTGTGAAACTTTTTTGTTATTGAGTTTACATCAGGGAACCAGCGAGAACAAATGTTGAGGAAGGTTGGAGAAAGTTTTTAAAATAAACCAAAAGGCAGTAACCTCTTTCTTTTATCCAGTAAGGCAAACAAAAGGTATTCATCTATTCAGCGTCAGGCCTGACACAGAAGATAGTATAAGGAGCAGCACTAACATTAGTTCGAAAGAAGCCGTGTGTGTAACTGTGAGGTGTTATTGCGTTATTTGTTTAATATTTTTGTAAATATTTGTAGTTATGGAGGGGGAATCTAGGAAGAGACGATATGTTGGTAAATTAAGAAGTAAGGAACGCCAAATAATTATGAATGTGTTAGATTATTTTTGAAGTAAAATGCGTGTAAGGCAGTAAAAGAAACAGCTAAGGCTATCGGGTGTTCAGAAGTAGTAGTGTGTATGATTAAAAAGGAACTAATGAAAGGACCTCTAAGAATGCCATCGAAAAAGAAAGAAAAAAGGGCGGGACTACACAAAACGCTAGTTTAACGCAACATGATTGAATAGTGCAAGGTGGAGTGCGGCGAATTGTTCATTCTTTACTGTTTGCAAATATTCAACCCACGCTGAATATAATTTTGTCACAGTTCAACAGTGATGAGACCCTACCAAATTTCTCAAGGGCCACTCTGATTTGGGGTTCGAATATGAAAGAAGTGGTAACAAGTGCATATTAATAGAAAGAGACGATATCGATATCATCAGATGGCGACATAAATATCTAAAAAACAAAAAGGTTTAGGGGCCAGGGGAAATCAGTTGTTTATACAGACGAGTCATTTGTAAATTTAGGTCATACAGTAACAAAGGCGTGGAGGGATACCAAAGTTAAAAGTGCCCGTCTCGTCAAGCAGCAATTGAAGGACTAAGTACAGGACTCAGGCCACCTCGAGTCGCTCGCGGAGAAAGATTCGCAACTAGTACATGTTGCAACACTGCGCTCCATTTAACGTGTACTGTATTTTAAGGGTGGAACGCGCTTTAGTTGGTGTTTAGTTGGCAGTACAGGCATTATCTTGCAGGACGTCAGCTCTCGAGTTTAAAGCATATACCTAATTCTTGTGCTCCACGTGTTGGTTCAGACACAACTGTTCTTCCTGTTTTAATTATTTTTAGGTTGTTTCCCATTAAATACAATGTGAGGTGATTTAATCAACTTCTGCTGTTTCAAAATAAGATATAATTTCCTGAAACCATTAATTCCCATTGTCAAGTTGACAGTTGTTCAATTTGGTGTGAGGCCGATACTTTGAATTCTTGGGAACTGCCGTTAAATTGCTTCTCCTATATACTTGCATGATTACACCTTATTGTTAGCTCAGGTTTCTATTATATTTTTGTTGCAGAATCAAGCTGTTGTTCAGCATTATCATTTCCTCGTGAAATGAAGTGGGCTTTTACTGTTTCCAGAGGGATTTTATGTTGGCTGCTGTTAATTTCATTGCCTCTTAGGTCTCAAGAGACACCTGACAGAAGTGCTCTTCTACATCTTCAGCAAATTTTGTATTCAAGGTCTTGCAGTTGAAATTGGCAGGTGTGTGCTTCTGTTTGCATATACCTAACGCTTCCCATGGAAATTTGGACGTAGATTTCGGTATGAAGAATTTGGTATGTCCCTTACAAGTGAGGTTAGATACGCTAGTGGCCTAGCGCGTTATTTGCACACAAAGTATTGTCTTCCACCCAAGAATTAGATTTCGAGATATCCCTCGAAATACATGCTTGAGGTTCCCTGAATAAAATAATGGCCGCGCATGTTCGTGTGTAAACAATTTTACTTCAAAATGAAACGTTGAATAAATATCAAACTTGATATATTTAAGTTCAGCAGCATCCAGAAATGCCACACGAGTATTTTCGAGGAAGTTTCTCCACCCTAAGCACCCTTTACGGGGGAAAAAGTAGCAATTTCCAATCTTCTTATTAATGGTTCCAGCTATTTTGATTAAAATGTCTATTGTGTATTTCAAATATCGAAATGCAAATCTTGATTTTTTGGGGGTGGGGGTGGAGAGAGGGAGGAATAGTTGACGAAGATCTGCTCGTGCAGGAATAATTTTGCATACTTTTATATAACGCATAAGCTATCAGATATAGACAAAAACATTTTGCTCCAAAAATATAGACATGTTGAAATAACACAATGTACTTCAAATAACATCCCTTTTTGTAGTGTCAGTAATTTTCGAGATATCCATTGTTATTGGTTTGCATTTATCTTCACTTTTGTTTTTAAACTGCTAGCGATATTCAGCTGTTTCTCTCGATGTCATGGAAGGAGTATGGAATCTCATGCCAGCTTTTAGCGGCCGGTTAGAACTTTTTTCTGTGTCAAAATAAAAGAAAATCAAAAAAAAAAGTGTACTGTAGAAGGTAGTTCAGTGTTGGAGGATTGGTGTCGCGGCTTTGAAAGGTGTATATACCAAGTTTGGCATTTAACAGCTTTTCCCTTGAGTTATTGCTGTTCAGACACACATGCTATATTTTTCTTAAAAAAATTTGTTTTCTTTATTTGTTGCTGCTGTTGTTATTATTACTGTTATTATTATTATTATTATTATTATTATTATTATTATTATTATTATTATTATTATTATTATTATTATTATTATTATTATTATTATTATTATTATTATTATTATTGAAAGAGCCTCAAGACGTATTTTTTCATGAAAGCTTGATGTGGAATGAAATAGTTTCTGTGCGAGGACGCATATATCCGGATAAACCTCCAATATTACCTAAATCACAGCAGTTACTCGGAATGCTGGAAATGCTTTGTAATTACAAACTGTCAGAGAAGATAATCTTACTACGTAAAACTCGGTGGATATTTGGAACCAAAGTGAAATCTGCTGAGCTTCTGTTGCTATTCGTGTCAGGTGAATTATTACCTTTTACCCTATTTGAAGCGTGTACTATATTTTGGTTATGAGTTTAGCATCTTTGGGACCCGCAGCACGGACTTCGGCGAGTGTGATTCGTCAACTTTCACTACCAGAAATCGAGAGGATAAACTTAGCAAAGAGATTTTAAGATCTGTTAATGAAGAGTTATTTGGAGAACTATGTTTCTTAAATTTGCGTTACTGACGAGCAACGAATTTGTAGGTTGTTGAAGTGGAGTTGCTGCCCTTTGATTTTTCAAGGGATATGTGCTGTTAAACATTCTGACCCAAGGATGTCGTTCAAACTTGCCAGCAAAATTGACTGGTACGATTAATAATTGTATTAAGAACTAATAAACAGTTACATAATTGTCCATAATATATTAAAATCAATGCGAATGTAAGAACTTAGGAATAGCAATACGTCAGCGAATAAGAAGGCATTAGCCAAGTTGTCTTGAGGAAAGGCAGTTGTAAGTGAGTGTGTTAAGGCAATTAGGCGTTCCATACAACTCAGCTGACAAGACATCCTCAAAGCTCCGATACTTGGAATTTAGTATGTTCAAAAGTCAGAATTGTAAATATAAGGGCAGTTCTAAAACTTTAAAAGGGAAAATAATTGTAATTTAGCAAATCACAGAGTAACATTGTGTTTGTGATGCGAATAAGAAGCAGTGTGAAGTTTGGTGCGGTGGAGGGCGGAGTCTTACAATCGTTTACATTACAGAAGTGTTTCACTGTGATCCATATCGCAGCCGTAGCGCCTAAAGACCGTGCACGGGTTATACATAATTTGTATCTCGAGGCAATTTACGTTTCTCATTGTTAATACGAACTGTTGTTTTAAACCGTAAATTTGTTGATACTTCAATAGCTGAACCTTCTCATCATAAACAGTTTACTTCTCCATCTCAAACATTCGGCAACCCGCTTCAAATAGGTCATTCATCAGTCTACCTGATTGGTGTATCTCATACGTATAGTCCATATTTCACCACTGCAGCAGCCAACAACACAACTCTTTGATCTGAAGTTTCCTCTCGCTTGGTGACATTTTATTACCTGCAATTGTAAATGCTGAAGCAATAATGAGAAATTAAATGAGACCACACATTTGTGCTGTAGCAAGCTAAAAGTAGAATCTACCCGTTTTTAATCATCGTGTATTAAACTAGTGCTAAAACTACCAGTAGTGGTTTTTATTCACTTGGCTCATTAAATGGATTTGAACAGATGAGTCATGATTTCATTCATTTGGTCTTCCAGAATATAATTTGTTCTTGTTATGTGCTGGTAGCAAATTGAAGTAATGGAAAGTAAGTGAAATACGGATTCTTTTTACCCTCTTACATACGTGTCCATCCCCAGATTTGGTGTTTGATGCGGGGCTGGCGCCCCCTCCCTTGTTCTTCACTTGTAGGTAGATTGTGTTTCAAATTTGCTGCAAGAGGGTATTTTTGAGAGAACTCTGTTGAAGGAAGTGAGGATTAATGAACAATCACATCAGTACAGTTTGAACCAAAGGTCAAACTTAAGCAATGAACTGAGGAGTCCGTCCGTCGGTAAGGCTGGGTCTGGGGAGGTCAGGAATGCGACAAGGCAGACGGTGGGAATGAGACAGCACTAATATTGCGCGCGCACGGCTCTGGAGGGGACGCCATGTTCCTCATTCTAGTGCGCTAAGGAATTTTCCATGGAAGTCCATGGTTCATATTACTGGCATGTGTAGCTCACCTCAACATTTCAATATGTCTGCGGATTTTGTCTTCAGTGGTGGTAGGTTGGTAAAGTCGAGAAAATGTGACTAGGCGCGTTGTGTTGAATGCATCCAATTTAATTTTTTGTGCAATTGTGTTAATTGTAATGATATCTATAAGTACTTACTGTCTGTTGACCAGCTCGTGGTCTTAGGGCAATGAAAGGGAGAGGAGAGACATTCCAGTGGTGTGGTCACAGTTTTGTAAACTTCCGAGCAAACGTTCTGCTTCAATGTTATTCGTGTTGTTTACTCGCTGCTAATTTGTGTTAATTTCAGGTGTAAAATCGTACTTGTCACTAGTTTTGTGTGGGAAGTAATGTAGAAGTAGATACTAGGAGTGCTGTGAAATCTGCTATGGTATCCTGGTTGCAGATCAAAGGGGTTCAGAGTGACAGTTCTATGTGTAAAACAGATCTTTATAGGATGATTGAAACGAAAGACCTAAAGGGGTTCTCAAAGCGTACACATTTTTTGTTTTATTGAGATACACTATCGTTTGCTTGCCCCCATACATGTGTGATGTCAGTCCCATAGAACTAGCTTGGCCCAAGGTACTTAACGAACTGTGACAGGCGACTTATCCTTACAGAAATTGCACGATATAATGCTCGAGGATATATCACTTGACACAGAAACAGACTGCCAGGGTTTTTGAAAACATAGAAAAGGCAAAAAATGATCAATGGGAGAAAGATGGAGTAGTTGAAAATATCGTTTATATTTTATAAACCAAATGCACTGCAAGAACTGAAAATCATATGCTATTTTGAACGAGTTCTTGGCCTTAATCTAGCGTGAATACACATTCCAAGGTTGGCACCATTATCGCAAGCGCGATAAGAAGCATAACTTCTGCTTCAGATATCGCTGTTTACCTCGAATTGTTTAGTAGTGTAGTGACTGCATGGATTCCTCCCAGGGACCATGAACTGGTGAACAAACTGTAGTTCCTCATGGACAGTTGGTTTAAGTATCAAAATGACTGGCAAGCATCTTAAAAACTGCATACTGTAGGACTCTGACGAAAAAACTGCGAGATGTTCTGCTTTCTGCAGGGGATAGATGGCAGCTTATATCAAATAGATCTATCTATCTAATCTATCTAGATATATGGTACCCCAGCATTGCTAGCACAAGAACGTGCGTTTTCTAAACTAACGGGCGCTTGTTGATATTTTGAAAGTCTAGCCGTAACCTTTCTTACATAAACCAGAGCTGTTGACGTAAACAGGTTCCTTGCTGCACATTTCCTGAGAGGAAAATAGTGTGAACGTCTGTTCCGTGACCAACCTTATATTTAAATAAATGGCATGTCGATAGTCGAGCCACGAAAGTCCATTAATTGCCTTCGATTACATCCGCCTGAGAAGAGGTCCCCATGACAAATGAAAGGCGTGGCAAATGTTTCTTTGGTTGCTAGTAAGCAGAATCTGAACCTCCATACAGGAAACAAAAGGTTGCGTAGTTTGGACTATAGCAAGTAGGAGGGGTCAGTCTGTCACATGATCACAACACAGAGGAGGCAAGGTACAGTCGAAGAGATAGATAGCGCTACCACAACTAATGACTGCCATAAATCCATCTCCACGCTTCACTCCTGTCCTTGAACACCAATAGCAACCCTCATTTTATGGCAGTGGCGGTTACATGTTGACTCAGTTGCCAAAATTCTGAATTCCACTTCTTTTCGTTTCATAGGTACAACGGTTCATGTTAAGGTATTGCACCTCTGTCTCAAAGGACTCGAGAGGAAGGGTCCGTGTTGTGGAACGATTACAGTACACGCCCAGGGATGTAGGGTGGTTGTCGCGAAAAAACCGCTCTATAAAAATTACGGCCTGTCACAAAAGCGCTCAGTGCTACAGAGGTACCGAAACAGAGGGGTAGTTTAGAAATCAGTCCCGTTTACTTTAAGCATAAGACTACCTTTAGTATTTTCCAAGTTCTAATAAAAAGGACCTCGATTAAAGATATTGATTTTCATCACACTTTTCCCATGCTTTGGGCTGGCAGAATTACTTATTTTAGGATGTTCAAAGTTGGCCTAATAAGCTTGTATTTTTTAAAAAAAAGTGTGGCGTTTCTTTCTTTTTGCGTTTGGTTTTTAATTCAAATTTTAACGTATCCCAACAGTGACATATTTCACCAGCGACATGAAGTGCATTTAGCTTCTGAACGTAAACAATTACTGTTGAGTAGAATTTTATGAAGCCATTTTCTATGTGGTTTTCAACAGTCCCAACTTCTGCCCTTGTCTACTTCTTTCCATTCAAATTAAGCACCAGCTTGATGCACATGCAGTTTGGTATGGGAAGCTTCTTTCTTGATACATTACACGACAGTACCTGGGCGATCGAAACTTCTCGGCTTTTGTCCCCCCCCCCCTTTTTTTAGGGGTAATCGTGGTTTTCTTTTTGGGGGAGAAGATACTCTTTAAGATAAAGTTGAAAAGCAAAATGTTAAATATAAATTTTCATCCTAATTGTTGGAGCCGTTTCCGTGACGAGACCTTCAATATCCTGGTTTGTTTCTTGCAATTGGCCCATTAACAGAGAAATTATGGCCAAAATAAGCTTTAGAGTAATTTGTAAAATCGCGTTTTTTCTTTTTTTTTTTTTTTTTTCTTTTTCTTTTTTTTTTTTTCTTTTCTTTTCTTTCAGGAATGACACCTACATAGATAAACTTAATAAGCAAAACCCTATCTGAATACAAGTTACATAAATATATTCTAGCACAATATAGAAAACAAAAGTATAACATATTCTAGAATGCATTACATATGTGTTAGCCATTGTCTGGTCTCTAACACAACCAATTTAATTTCCTTGTCA
Organism: Tenodera sinensis; assembly: GCA_030765045.1. Classification (NCBI taxonomy): domain Eukaryota; kingdom Metazoa; phylum Arthropoda; class Insecta; order Mantodea; family Mantidae; genus Tenodera; species Tenodera sinensis. Next base: position 15,281,570 of record CM060970.1, read on the forward strand.
TGTTAAGTTGTCTTTTCTTCTCGTTTGACATTTTCACTGGCACAAACACAACACGAGCAGTAAGCCTGAAATCTTGGAAGCTGCACTATAACCAGAAATATGAACTGACCGTTTAGCTTGCCACGTACGCGTGTATTTTATACACGTGGCGAGTGATGTTGCTTGAATGTGCGAGAGTGCAAATCATGCAAATTGATGATGTGGGTAATGTCTCCGTTTACTTCCTTGAAATACACAAGACCTCGCTGATAATGTGAGATGACACGCACGGTTCATGGAATTCGGAAACATAACTTAACAGCCCAATGGTCTTAGGTATATATACAAAAATGAACTCGTTCATGAACCACTGTACAGTTGTCACGTTTAAACATACCTTTGTACTGGTTAAAGCAATAAACCTTCATACTGTACATCTGAAGATGTCACACGTGTTTATACACAGAAAACCACGAATAAGAACACAATCCAGTGAACAAACTATCGCCTTTATAGCTTTTTATAAAGGGAATATCGAGTATTGGTGCTTCAAAGGCAATATCGGCATCGAGAAATAGTGATATCGTCCCATCTACATTATTTCTTGGAATGTTGGGCAGGAGATGCTGCATATCTATATTGCAGTTTGGGGTTGGGACAAAATAACAGCGCCAATTGTCGCAACAATGTTGTGAGCAGTATTTGCAGACATGGAAAAATTGTTTAGCGTATTAGGAGAGCAGAATATTTTTAGATTCTACGTCTTATGGTAGCGCGGTTTACACAAGTCTAGGTATATTGCAACATGCAGCTGAGATTGTTTATAGTCCCTGTTCCATATGCTATCGTCTATTGGACACTCAAATAGACTGTCATGGATCAACACTCACATTTGTGTTTGTGACACAAGTGCGAGGGTTGATTCAACACATGGGCTATTTGTGTGTCCGACAGGCGATAAAATATGGATCAGAGACTATCAATGTTGCATGTTGGAATATCGACTTGTGCAAACCGCACTGCCAGACGACGTGGAACTTAATATTCTGCTGTCCTAATACGCTCATGACTGTACATTGTGGTCAATTGTTTCGTTTTCGATTAAGTCGGCATGTGTATCTGTGATATCAATATAGATAAGTTGAGCATTTTCATCTTCATTTACCAACCCTTGGCAATGTACACACGTTGAAGAATAAAAGTGGAGAGGTTAATGGCAACGTGAAGCTGCATTGCAGCAAACTGCTCAACAGTCAGACACTATCCAAGTTACTGCTTACGTTGCAGAGTACTGTTTTGCTGGAGAGTAACGTCAGAAGATCGAGTTACGTAACCAGAAAATAAAAGCAATTTACAGTTACATTTTGGGAAAACATTGTGCGATTTGATAAGCGCTTTGTTTGCTGAGGGTAAACAACCTGGCAACATCTGCTCAGTAGTCAGTCTGTGTTGGTTTACTTCACATTAATACATACTACAGAAACATGATTGACGGCGTTACAAGTTAACGCTAAACATGTCACATGACCTTCTCTACCCATTGTTCTACTAGCAATTCTGACACCGGTTCATGTTGACCGATATAATCTTATTACATATTTCATTGTAGGTGCAAGGAGAATACAAGCGTTAGTCAAATCTTTTAAAGGCCGGTCGCAATGTGATGGTGTTGAAATTCTTTGTCTGTATATGACCACGAGAGAGAGCGAGCGCGGGGGGGGGGGGGGTGCGAATAGAAACTTGCCACGTGGAAAGGTTAAGCCATTGCCAATTCAAGCTATATTCAAGAATGTATCTGAAATGGTTAATGGCACAAAAACTTTATATCAATTTCTTTTCAAAAGCTCGTGTACATGTTGTGTAGGAAGTTTTTGACTTGTACCGTTTACAAATTATACGAAGCTCCTTCAGAATCAAGAGCACTTCACTGACTATTCGGAGAAAATGTAGGTTACATGTTTTACTTGTCCTGCAAGTATTTGAAACACGGTAGTTTAATCAAGATCGTTAGACCATTTATGATGAAATAAAAGATAATAAACAATTTCCATGCAAAGGTTAGATTGGCGGGGGATTTTCCTGGAAGCCTTCGTGCAGAATTTTTTGAAGATGAACTTAAATACCAAGTTTGGTATTGAACGAGTTTTCGTTTTTGAGTTATGTTGTTCAGACAAACATGAACCTTTCTCAGAAGTATATTTCTATGCTTTTATTAAAGGACCTCAAAACATCGAATTTTTGGGCGAAATGTGTATTTTCTGGCTTCAGGTAAGTAGTAGAAAAACTATTAAAATGTGTATAGTGGTGCAGGTATTTGCAGTGTAGGATGTTTGGAAGGAGGTGTAGACCCGTCCCTTAGAACGGCCACCTCCTCGGCTCGAGTCGCCGGTCACATGCGCTGTTGCCGATGTGTCTGTGACATGCGCAGTGGCACTGATGCATCAAGCCAATACAGCTTACGCGATAAGGGAAGCCGTGGTTTGACCCCACGACAGCCAGTTCTCCATACATTGTTTCCTTTAAACTTGCATTGTTGTAAAAAGCATTGTTCTTCGTCCCCTCGAATTGATTTTGGACCAGTGTAACTGAGCTCAAAGCACAGTGGTGCCGCAGTTGGTATCCCCACCACATGGGCTGAGGAAGGTAGGTTTCAACTTGAGTACTTGCTTTTTGCTGTGGTTGCTGCGTAAACTGCATTCATGTATTGGGGAAGCAGGGGTATAATGCAATAGATTTAAATATATCGATGCAGCATTGATCCTCAAACTTTGGGGGAAGATTTCGTCAATTGTTGCCACTGTGTGCTTCAACATTGCAGTAGTTGCTCCATTAGTATTTAAGGCTGATTTGTATTGAAAGATGGCATTTACATCTTACGTCCTTTTTGCCGTACGCATACGTTGAATTTAACTCACGTTTTCATTTTCATATGAAAATTCCAGTTGCTGTAGCACTTAGGAACCGAAAATGGAGGGGAAAAAGGATTAAAGCAGTCGATTTTTATTGGTTTAGCATATCTCTGCTGCTGCAGTGAGTTGGCGTTGAAAACTGGACATATTCATTCTTCTTAAATATGTCATTAAGTCACAAAACAAAAATGGAGTTTTAATGTATTATTTATAATTAAAACATGGGTATGAGCGAGGAAAATTTAAAAAGTATGAGTGTAGGAAAACCACAGGAAAAGGATAGCAAAACCACTAATATACAAACAGCATTTGTCCAATTTTACCTTTGAATGAACTGGACTTTGGGAGGAGTGTACGCTGGAGGACATCTGTCAAGATGTGAAGATCCGGACGATTCAGGAATACACTACATTCAAATACAATACTCAGCTATATCTCATAGCGCAGCACCTGCTGTCTTAAAATTATAAACTTTCGTTTACAATTCTTCAAACAAATTTAATGCTCCCCGAAATACCCCCCCCCCCCCCCTCCCCTCTGAGTTGCTTAGTCAGATTTCGGAGCACTGATGAAATAGAATGCGTTGTAGCGACGCGTGATGTCGCGCCCTTCCTATTTGCGTAGTACCATTTCCCAATGGTTTTCATTGATTCAGCAAGGTACGAATAGAGAATTCAACTCCGAGCGGTACTTTTTGCTATGGATAGCTTTTCCTAGGCTTAAAGCCCTATAAAAGAAATGGATACCCATGATGAACAAATGTTATATATAATTTAATTTCCATATATGGTGTGGTCTGGATCATTTACAGATAATACTAAGCTGATACATGACTGACAATGGTTATCAAAAGTATACCTTCCAAGTTAAAATTTGATAGTCTATAGTTATACTTTATTTTTTAATATAGACAGCAACCTCTGAATCGTCGTAAATGCTCGAAGCTTTTTATTATGATAACCGCCAATGAATAAAACATAAGCCTAGATGAATATGTAATATTACATAAATAAAACCTTACTTTGAGTCTAATAATTTTTACACCTCTGTCATTTTAAATCACTTTATAATGAATGAACAAAACGTTTAAAAAGTTCTGTGTTTATTTAATTGGGCATCCAGTTAAAAAATAAGAATAGCTAATTTATCTACTATGGTTTAAAATAGTGTTATTGTTTCAAATCATGACAATATATTAATGCCAAATAAGAATAATAATAATAATAATAATAATAATAATAATAATAATAATAATAATAATAATAATATTAATAATAATTAGTGGTGGTAGTGGGGGTGGTACAACATATCTTGTGAGGGAAACAATGGTTAACCTTTCTAACAATCCGAGTAATACACGCATACTTGAATTTGGAAAATGGTCATATAAAATAGTAGTTTAACATGAAATGTATTTTATTGTAATGCAGTAAGATGAAATATCTGCTGAAACTTCGTTACGCTCATTCTAAAGTACACTTTCAATTTTTTTTTATTTTGTTGTTTAACAACACTGTCAATTGCCAGGATCACATCAGCGTCACCGGTGTGCCGGAATTTTTTCCCGCAGGGGTTATTTTACATGCCAGTAAGTCTACTGACATGGAGCTGTCGTTTTTAAGCATACTTAAAAACACCGGTCTGGGCCGGATTTGAACCCGAGACCTTGGGATCAGCACACTTTGAACTTATCCTTACGCAACAAACAGGGTAAAAAAATCATGCTTTATATTCCTGGATAAGTTTATATCATGCACCAAGAATCTTCTGTTTTGCCTAAGCTCCTCTTTTTCTGCTTGTTCGCAAATTAGCGCTAGTACAGCCAAGTGATCCATTGTGCTGATTGACAATGACTGACCTTGGCACATCAACTCTTCGGCGCGTCTTGCTTCCGATAGATGTGAGCGAGCTGGTTCTGTTCGGCGCGCCGCGCTTCGCTTCTGCGCGTCCAAGTGTGAGCCTGCCTCAGACAGGCTCGTGGACATACGAGTATATCCCAAACCTATACTTAATATAGCAATCGCTAAATTAATATTTGCGTCTGTCATGTATATTTCTCACCCTTGCTACGTGAACTGTCATTTGTATTGGACCAAAATGAATCATAGTGTGGCAGACACTGCTTCTTTTGTGTGCAATTCCATTGGATACAAAAAATTTGGTCAAAAATGTTGGACCGTGGGACACCGGCTTTGCATTGTATTTTCAGCATGCTTAAGTGAACTTCACCTAGTTTGTAAGGCACAAGCCGCCACTGATACACGGGGCACATCGAAGAAAGTGGAAATCACTTTGAGCATTCATTGTTAATTGCACTTGTTAATATTAGTATTTGAAGTCGTGTAACTCATACCCACGTCCACATGAAGTTCGTAGGTTCTCAAACTGTTTTCCTGCAGCGTTTTAATGAAGAAATTTCGTGAGGTAAGTACTGCGTTCCTCTCGCGAGATTGTGGCTGTAAGGGATGCATTGTTGACAAGTACTACACCGTTTTCTGAAAAAGATTACGGCAAGACTTTCAACACAACAAGGCATAAGTCCTCTTAAAACATCGCGTTTTGCTAGGAGGGCTAGGATACAATCCTAGTACATGTTAATCGTGGCCGAAATAGACGTAGGTGTTCTAACAATGCTAGGCGACAGTCAATTTTATGCTCATGGAAGCTTGTAGGACTATTTGCATATGCATGGTTAATTGCATTACGTGGTCCTAGATTTTATGTTTACGCTTGATTTTTAAAAATGTGTTGTTATTTTAATAGCAATCAAATATTAAAATATATTATAGTTTTATGGTTTATGCTATAGATGGGGATAACTGACACAATGTGTCCTTTCCCCTATATCGTACCTTTGAACTCGTCCACTCGACTAAACACGGTTAGTTAACCGCTGTTATCTACCTACCTCACAGAAGCGGTCAGTCCCACAAATTGTCAGTGGTGGAATCATGTCGTATAAGAAGGTTAAAATTGCTTCAAAGCGAATGGGAACATAAGTATTTTTGTGTTCCTAGTAAAAATAAAACATTGCATTTGCTATACCAAAAGAAAATGTACGTAACGTAATCATAATCACTAAATCAATACATCATGTTAGTCGGTTCCGCCACTGCACGCCTTGAAACTTACCTTGTTTGTGAGAACGTGCGTATAAATCAACAGCCTGCGTTTGGAGATGTGGTTTATGAAGAGAGTAAATAATCGATTGCATTCCTTTCACCCCTCTTCCCCATGCCTGATTGATGCCTTCTCGTTGATTTCTGTATCGGTTTCAAACTTGATATGAGGTTAGGAGTGTCTGTTCTGTAAGTCTGAATTTGTTTAAAAAGTCATGGTTACTCTACATCTGAAAATGATCAGGTTCAAGAAAGCTTTGGGTTTCTGACGTCTCAACTTCATCATAATAGCAATTCATCAAATGCCTCCCCGGCATGTGCAACTAGAACCGCCATATTACACATAACATTAATCTAGATAAACGGTAGACGAGTTCCACTCAAGTTGAAGTGCAGTTGAACTGAAGATAAGCGTTTATTGAATGAAATAAAACCTTAATCTATAGTTTAAACATAACCGGGAGTTTAAACCTTCGTTATAATACCGGTCATTAACAGTGGGATTACGGGCAGCAGAGGCGACTGGAGGTGAACATGTGCAACCTGCTCCAAATGTTTTCCGGTGGGCTAGAGGGTGAAGGGGAAAGAGGCCAACAATCTTCTTATGAATTACATGCGCCTGGTTCGCCCGGCCCAGCGATGGCTTCATCAGAGTTATTTATTTTTGTGTGTTCCTCGAATGTGATCAGCGGGGAGCAAACAAGAAGCTAAATAATCATTGTTTTCTATCCAAACAAAAAATCAGTACATTCTTTTCTGCAGATACTTAAACAAGTAACATTGCTTTTTGTGGTAGCATTTATGGCGTTTAAGAAATGTTTTAACAATAATGCGTACGGTGTATTCCTCGTTAATAATAATAACAGTAATAATAACAATAATGGTATAATAATCATAATATGATAACCAGTTCAGATTTAAAGAGTGAAGGCAAGAAAGGTGATGGGGAGAAGCTACGTCGCTTCTGCGCGTCCAGGTGTGAGCCTACCTTTACTCGGAAAATATTTGCAGCCGGCTGTACACAGTGCACCATAGGAGGGAGAAAACGTGTTAGGCAAAGGAGCAGAGCAACATTTAGCTTATTTAATGCTAAAATGAAGATACCGATCGCTGTATATCCGTCTCATTTACTGTATCTGTAGAGATTCCATTTGTGGTGCTTAAAGGGTGAAATATCAGCTTGCTCTCTCTGTAGAATTGCCTTTGTCATCTTCGGAATTCACAAAACTGCTCAATATGTCCGTTCACTGTTCCTTATCGTTGTTATCCAAACCCACATTGATTACTGTTCTAATTCTTTCCATCAATGCACTTTGTTCTATGCACTTCAGTTTGAAGCATGCCGTTTTCCAGTCTTCTGTTGTTTAAACACTGGTTAACCTTTTAAGGCATAGTATCTGTGAAAATTAAGAACTCTACAGTTTTCTTCTGATTGCTCACACACACACATACACAAAATTTAAATGTCCTGTGTCAAACCATTTTCAAGTTATTAATATATTTATCACTAATAAATCACTTTGATATGCTAATAGAAATGGCCCTTGGGCGGTATTATTTTATTTCTCCTAAATTTTTAATTTGAGCTCAGTATACAGATATAAAGGAATATATACACCATTGCTTAGATTTAATTAGATTAATAGAAGAAAATGTTTTGTACACAATGTATTGATATCTTGAATTTTTTTCATAATGAGTTATGAAAATTATTTAATTTCGGCTCAATTGTACAATATTTTTAACCAGTGCATGGCAAATTTTAATAGCTTACAAGCTAGGGTCCAAGGAGCATTTTGAATGGTGAAAAATGATTTAAAAAATTGAGAAAATGTATTTTAAACTTTAACAATATATTTTTGTACTTTACCTAAATCCAATGAATCTGAAATTTCCCAGCACCATGTGTGAGACACAGCTGCTTTCTTCTTGGCCTCAGTAGCAGTTTTTGAGAATTTTAAGTTTCCTTGGTCGTTTTTTAATATGAAGGTTTTCATTTCGCCTTCCGATTGTTCACGAAATTTAGAAATTATTGCTTTTGGCTAATCTCTACACTATGCACTTTCGCTAATTTGTACACCATACTCGTAAAATATCTGCTGATTACAACTTTGCTATAAACTAACAAATAACATAAAACCCATTAAATACCTAAACAATGCCTAACATAACTGAAACACTGAAATGACTCGGCAGGATTACAGAATTACGGAACACTGACTGCACTTCTGTTTGCAAGCAAAACACGTGTTAAATTCGCGGCATTTCCGCTCGATATATCGAATTCATTTCAGCACAGCCAACTTACAACCTCTCTGAAGTGAAATTACATAAGAAAGTATATTTAAAACCATTGATAGCGAAAATTGTATTTGCAAGCTGTAGCGACTAAGTTTAGCACTGGCACATTTGAATGCCCTCCTGGAGTTTTAAAAATGGCCGATTCTGAGAAAACAAAGTATGCCGTAAAATTTAAGCATAATAAAAATACAAAAAGTAAAAATAAACATTTTCGGCAATCTTCGCCAAATTTCATCGATACTTCCCCTTAATAGGACCAAGGTGTGAAAATTTCAAATCCTGTGTTTGTTAACGAATGAGCTTCATGTTTTATCACTTACACACATACGCGCGCGCGTACTACACTTCAGACCCCGATAACTCGACATTCCGTATAACTCGACGACCGTTTTATTTTTGTTGTTAAACTTAATAACTAATTCCTGTAATCCAATATGTGGTATGCAGAGTAGAGGTAAATTTTAATTAGTGGACGTATACAAGCTACCGATCGCAGCAACAAAAGGGCTGACCGCGTATTGACCTTCCTTCGATATCGAGTCAGAACACAGGCAGCCGGCACACTATTGTCACGATATCAAAAGCTTCCCGCTAATGATGTTATGGATACATAGCAAGCACAAACTGCGCAAGGTTTGAAGTTTATTACTTTAAGCAGTACGTACGTGGTACGCTAAATCTTCGGTTGCAGATTTGTGCTTACAGTGCAGTTTCGCACACTTGTGTATGTCAGTGAAAATGTCCAACGAGAAGAAAAGACGGCAAGTTAACGTGACAATGGAAATTAAGTTGGATGCGTTAAAGAGACTGGACAAAGGGGAATGTATTAATAACATTGCCATAGATTTAGGAGTTGGAAGAACTACAGTAATGGGGTGGAGAAAGAAGAGGTCCGAAATTGAGTCTTGGAGTGTAAAACGAGTGTGTGCTGATAGTTTAAAGGAAAGGAAGAGTATGAAAGCTGGTGAGCATGAGGAAGTGAGTGAGGCGCTTTATTTGTGGTTTAGGCAGCAAAGGGAAGAAGGAACACGCATCTCTGGACTCGTTCTGCAAGAGAGAGCCCTCAAATTCTATGGGGAATATCAAGGAGGAGAGCCTAGATTTACTGCGAGTGCTGGCTGGCTGAACAGATGGAAGAAGCGCTATGGCATCTCAAGTAATACATCTATATATAACAAACAATTGCCGGGCGCTAGTCTTAACATGGCTTAACTGATTTGAATTTCTTTTCTGTTTTGTTTGCCTCAATACTGGGATGGTTTAGAAAACAATCTGATGTGTTGCACTCACATGACTTTCTCTACTCTTGTACAAACTATTTGTACAAACTCTTATTCCTATATCTTCTTCGTCTTAGTTAAGATAAACATTTGTACAACTTATCTTATTGCTTATTTCGGTTATCCTATAGGAACCCGTCCTCACGTGGTCGATAGGCAGTTGTTTGTGACTGAAGCATCATTGTTATGAGGTTCATTTCCTTTAACTTGTTGGTGACATATGTATTGCCAACGCTGGAAAATTGAAATCAGCGGAAGTATGTGAATGTTGCCAACCAACTTGTTAACGTTATTTGTTGTTATTTAGAGTTATTGTTTTGTAATTAAGTGAGGTGACTTAAGTTCTTGTGCGGTGCGGTTGTGGTTTTAATCTGTATTCTACATACGTTTGAAAATGAAAAATTGGACTCAGGAAGAGATATTGTGGCTCATCGAAGCATATAAAAATGAAAATTACCACAACAGGCACAAGAGAAGGCGGTAAACCGAGAAGGGATGCTCTCAGAGCACCCGCCTAGTGAGCGGAGGGTCTGTGGTTCAAATCCCAGCTGTGGTATTGACTTGTTAAGTTCTAGTACTACCTCTCAAACATTGCCCACACACGGTTTGTGTTTAAAAATACCAATAGTAAGTTTGTTGGCATAAATAAATAATAAACTTGAACTTGTTGCGCATTTTCACAGACGACTACACTTATCAAAGGTACAACAATCCTTATTTGAGATTGTATAATACGGTAATTTTATTACAGATTACGCAGTACTAACAACAATAATAATGTCGAGGTTGTATAATACAATAATTTTATTACAGATTACGCAGTATTACGCAATAGTGCAACAATAATAATGAAGTAATTAATAATATTGAGGTTGTGTAATACAGTAATGTTATTACAGATTACGCAGTATTAACAACAACAATATTAATAAATAATAGTACATTGTTTTGGCATTTTGTGATGCGTGGTTGGTTCTTTTAGCGAGTTGTACAATGTTAAGTTGGCAACAGATATTTCTGCCTTGCAGCGCCATCTTCTTCCGTTGTAGGTCAGTGACATAATAGAACTGTCAGTGAACCACGTGACGACGGTCTCCTACAGTTTTACCCTTATTTCCTTGTAGGTACAAGGGGAATATTAGAATACAGTAGGCTTTGTGCGGTAGTCAAATCTTCTAAAGCTTTGAGATCCCGTTCTCTTTGCACGGCTAAAATATAAAAAAAAAATGAATATTCCATTTGACCAAAGTTAAGTATTTCAAAACTCTGACAAATAATAATACCTCCGAAATGGTTCACTTCGAAAAAAAGATCATGAGACATAAATCGCGTGTTTTAACTAAATCTACATTTTTTGTATAGTGAGATTTGATCCCTAATATATATACCCTAAAATACCCTTTACATGGAAAATTTTTCGAAAATTTTGGTTTTCTTGAAAATGGCTCTAATGATTTTGGTTAAAATGTATGTTTGAGATATTTTTATGGCAAATGAAATTTATATCTTGAATTTTCTGGCTATAGCCTAGGTAGTCCTATTTACTCTCGATGACTTTTACATAACTGGCAAAATAAAAAAAACACGCAACTTATGTCCAAAAAGCTTTTTCTTTTTTTTTAAGTGGACCATTTCGGAGATGTTCCGTAGTATTTGTGTGAGCTTTGCAATGCTTACCATTTTCTCAAATGGAAGGCGCAATTCACTTAAGCCTTTGCCATGCTACCAGCTTTAAAAGATTTGACTCGCTCAAAGCCTATTGTAGACCAGGACAAGGCATTTATTTCATTTTCACGATACTGCTATAAGGAATTAGTAATTATGCTTATTACTTGCTGCCATGTACGTATCTCTTGTTCGCTTACGTTTACAAGATACGTACTGGTTTGTGGAATTATTAGAAGATTTTTATAAGGGTGGCGCCGCGGCCGAGCGGTTAGATCGATCCGGGTTCGATCCCAGGGACCCGCATATGGTATTTGGTGCTGTACGAAGCGGCGTCAGGGCGGGTTTTCCCGGGTTCTCCGGTTTCACCGACCGGTCATTCCACAAATTGTTCCACTTACACCTTTCAATCATCTATTTCGCATGTATTTCATATTCTCTTCTTCACTCTCATACTGATCACGCGCTTCCAGGTGTTCACTCTGTCCGGTACATAGGTTCCTGTGTTCCCTGACAGACGTCTGACCCTAGACACTGACTTGTAAGCCCTACATAAGGGGAGGGTAATCACTTCCTCACTCTCATACTGACCACTTCACTCTGTCTGGTACATAGGTTCCTGTGTTCCCTGATAGACGTCTGACCCTAGACACTGGCTTGTAAGCCCTACATAAGGGGAGGGTAATCACTTCCTCACTCTCATACTGACCACTTCACTCTGTCTGGTACATAGGTTCCTGTGTTCCCTGACAGGCGTCTGACCCTAGACACTGGCTTGTAAGCCCTACATAAGGGGAGGGTAATCACTTCCTCACTCTCATACTGACCACTTCACTCTGTCTGGTACATAGGTTCCTGTGTTCCCTGACAGGCGTCTGACCCTAGACACTGGCTTGTAAGCCCTACATAAGGGGAGGGTAATCACTTCCTCACTCTCATACTGACCACTTCACTCTGTCTGGTACATAGGTTCCTGTGTTCCCTGACAGGCGTCTGACCCTAGACACTGGCTTGTAAGCCCTACATAAGGGGAGGGTAATCACTTCCTCACTCTCATACTGACCACTTCACTCTGTCTGGTACATAGGTTCCTGTGTTCCCTGACAGGCGTCTGACCCTAGACACTGGCTTGTAAGCCCTACATAAGGGAAGGGTAATCACTTCCTCACTCTCATACTGACCACTTCACTCTGTCTGGTACATAGGTTCCTGTGTTCCCTGACAGGCGTCTGACCCTAGACACTGGCTTGTAAGCCCTACATAAGGGGAGGGTAATCACTTCCTCACTCTCATACTGACCACTTCACTCTGTCTGGTACATAGGTTCCTGTGTTCCCTGACAGGCGTCTGACCCTAGACACTGGCTTGTAAGCCCTACATAAGGGGAGGGTAATCACTTCCTCACTCTCATACTGACCACTTCACTCTGTCCGGTACATAGGTTCCTGTGTTCCCTGACAGGCGTCTGACCCTAGACACTGACTTGTAAGCCCTACATAAGGGGAGGGTAATCACTTCCTCACTCTCATACTGACCACTTCACTCTGTCCGGTACATAGGTTCCTGTGTTTCCTGACAGGCGTCTGACCCTAGACACTGACTTGTAAGCCCTACATAAGGGGAGGGTAATCACTTCCTCACTCTCATACTGACCACTTCACTCTGTCCGGTACATAGGTTCCTGTGTTTCCTGACAGGCGTCTGACCCTAGACACTGACTTGCAAGTCCTACATAAGGGGAGGGTAATCACTTCCTCACTCTCATACTGACCACTTCACTCTGTCTGGTACATAGGTTCCTGTGCTCCGTGACAAGCGTCTGACTAGGCACTGGCTTGTAAGTCCTACATAAGGGGAGGGTAATCACTTCCTCACTCTCATACTGACCACTTCACTCTGTCTGGTACATAGGTTCCTGTGTTCCCCGACAGGCGTCTGACCCTAGACACTGACTTGCAAGTCCTACATAAGGGGAGGGTAATCACTTCCTCACTCTCATACTGACCACTTCACTCTGTCTGGTACATAGGTTCCTGTGTTCCCCGACAGGCGTCTGACCCTAGACACTGGCTTGTAAGTCCTACATAAGGGGAGGGTAATCACTTCCTCACTCTCATACTGACCACTTCACTCTGTCTGGTACATAGGTTCCTGTGTTCCCCGACAGACGTCTGACCCTATACACTGGCTTGTAAGTCCTAGAGGTGTAAGTCCTACATAAGACGGTAATCAGGGAAAGAAGAAAAATATTTTTACATCCAGGAATAATAAATTACGATTTATCAAAACATATACATTGTGATGGTTCCGAAATGGTTATATTTGCGTTGACAACAAATTTTCTAACTTTATTTTTATGAAATATTAGAGTAATTGTCATTGACAGGCAACAAAATAGGGAATTAATTCTTAACGCTACAATACAATTTAAAAAAAAATAAGACCAAATTAACCAGATTGATCAGGGAAAAAAACTACATTTTGAGCCTTGCGTTCCTTATTTAAGAGACGAATATAAAATTTCAAATTGGGAAGTGATTGGTCTACTTTTTGGTGTTCTTGGAGTGATTACTAAATTTACTGTTAATTTGTTCTGACGTTTTGAATTGCAATTAAGAGTTTTAGAAGATATTGGTGTACAAATTATCTATGGTTCTTTGTACATTTTGCACAATCTGTATACTACACTAAATTAAATATACAGGGTGGAAGTGGACTGATCCATCAGACTTTAACAGCTGATTTCTCATGTTGTGAATAACAAAGTATAATACCAAAATTTTGAAAAGTTTATAGTTTTCTAGACAAAAATATTTTTATCAAAAAGATTTATCATTCCCTGGCTGAATTATTATTGATTGAAGGTTCTTGATTTATTGCTCTATTCATAGAAAACTGAATAAACATCAACTTTTTCCTTTGGCGTATTTCAATAGATTCAACTGTTTTTGTGTAAATTAAATTTTAAAAACCCACAATTTCCTGCATCAAAAAGGCAACAAATTGTAGCCAAAAGAAAATGTCGTTTATTTAATTTTCTATGAATATAGCCATAAATCAAGCACTTTCAATCAATAATAATTCAGCCAGGTGATGAGACATTTTTCTGATAAAAATATTTTTTCTAGAAAACTATAAACTTTTCAACATTTTGGTATTAGACTTTCTTGTTATTCACAACATGAGAAATTCGCTGTTAAAGTCTGGCGGGATTATCTCACTTCTACCCTGGATAGATAGATTAGATAGATAGATAGATAGATAGATAGATAGATAGATAGATAGATAGATAGATAGATAGATAGATAGATAGATAGATAGATAGATAGATAGATAGATAGATAGATAGATAGATAGATAGATAGATAGATAGATAGATAGATAGATAGATAGATAGATAGATAGATAGATAGATAGATAGATAGATAGATAGATAGATAGATAGATAGATAGATAGATAGACAGACAGACAGACAGACAGACAGACAGACAGACAGACAGACAGACAGACAGACAGACAGACAGACAGACAGACAGACAGACAGACAGACAGACAGACAGACAGACAGACAGACAGACAGACAGACAGACAGACAGATATATAGATAGATAAGGATAGGATAGATTAGGTAAGATAAGATTAGGTAAGATTGGATGGATGGACGGACGGACGGACGGATCTAAAATGGTTAGCTATCCTATTTCCAAATTTTGTAATTTATATATTATTGCACTTTGTCTATCAAATATTTTTACATTATACAATATTTTAACTTTTATCATTCATATTTAAAATTGTCTTTTTCTACAGATGTATTAACAGGTGTGTGTTTATAACAATCCTAAAATAGGACAGCTATCCAACTGCTGGATTTTCTCCCATATTCCTCTTGCACCTGCAATAATACTAGCAATAATATCTGTTAATGTTTATCTCGGCTGATATGAAGAAGATAGAGGAGTAAGTGTTTATATG
Organism: Tenodera sinensis; assembly: GCA_030765045.1. Lineage (NCBI taxonomy): Eukaryota > Metazoa > Arthropoda > Insecta > Mantodea > Mantidae > Tenodera > Tenodera sinensis. The sequence goes on from CM060970.1 coordinate 15,296,799, forward strand.
AATAGTTAGGACAAGAGTAGAGAAAGTCATGTGTCTAGATTACACATTTTTAAGGTTAATGTGTATTGAATTAGACCTTAAAGTAACCATGTACTTGATAGTATTTACACATTCAAGAATGGAAACAAAAACAGGGGTGATGAAATAATCTACTTTTTGTTACACCTGTATTTGTTAGCATAATTTGTGCACATTTCTAAAAGAGTTCCAATGTCCAATGTTGGAAGTACTGTAGGAGTGCATTTGGGAGTAGAGTAGGGCATTGGTTGTTGAACAGTAGTAATGAAATAATGAATCATTAATTAATGATGCATGAGTAGTATTCTAATGCATATTTGTAATTAATATTTTAAGTTTGATATGTTTAACTTGAATCTGTGCACACATGCAAAGAATGGCAAAGATTGTGCATGATATGGGGCATCACTTTCTTGGACTGCATTTTGTACAATCTTTACAATCCAGGGCACATCAAATGCTCCAAAATGGTGGTTTAAGAACTTGTGCATGGACAAACCATCACAATTGAAGGAAATTCTACATGAGAAATGACTTGCAGAGCTTAATGTAGGAGCAGAAACAGCAACAGGGATGAGAAAAGCCTGTAGCACTTCTTGACAACCACTGTCAAGGGTGACATTCACAAGCTGGTTTGCACGAAGGGAGAGAGATAAGCAAATTACAGCATTTTGAGTTAAGATGCAGTGTGTCACTTATATCACTTTGCACAACATGAAGCAAGCATTATTGCTTTTATAATGATTACTTGTGGAAAAACACAGTATAACTAATCCACATGGTTACCATACATTAGTTAAGTACCTGAATTTATAGTAGTCTCATCTGGTTACTTAGCTTCATAATGATATTCCAGGGTGCTTAAAAATATTACTATTTAACTGGTACCCTATAGACATTTGTACAAGTAATATTGTCATTAACTACCCGACATAACACCTTATCTGGCTGTGTTCTTTCTTTTTATTGATTTATATTTACTTACAATATAATTCATACAGCAGCTAAAAGTGAGAAGTAAGCTATTGTGTCAAAGGTTATCTGTGCTAAGTTTGGTGGAAATCAGTGCAATGGTTTAGCCTCTGAGAAACATACACAGACACACAGAATTTCATATAACATATAGATGAACCATAATGACAAAGTGTGTTTCGTCATCGCTCAAGTGGATAAAAGTCAGTGAAATGCTGGATCCAAAATTCTGCCATGAAATCATAACAGTGAGGTTAAAGAAAAACAAATTTCTTGAGAAGGAGATGTGAAAATGTTATACACCAACCATGGGTTTATGATCGTTGTGAAGAACTCTTTTGCTCTTCAAACATGCAGTGAGAAAGCACAGAATTATGAGAATGACAAAGTTTTGAAGTAAGCAAATGAGATAAAATCTCTTAACAAAAAAAATTATTTCACTGCAGATCATTTGACCTGGAACTGTTTATATAGCTTTATACAGTTTGAAATATTCTCATTTGTCAGTGAGCTTTCTGAACAGAGAGTTTAAGTATAGGCTTAGTTTTCACACTTCTCAGCTTTCTTTTTACTTGGAACTTGCCGAGATTGTTGCAGTAGGTTTGTGGAGTAGAGCAGTTAGTTTCCAAATAAAAACTTCACAAGTAGATTTGCAGCTTGTTTTTAATTTTCTAAATGAAAGAATTTTCAGAATAGGTTATGAATTCTTTCATTTTCAAATTTTTTACAGATGTTCTAGTGAGAATTAATTTAAAATTTGCATTATTATCAATATGGTTTGATAAATGAAGAAGCTTGCACTAGAAATAAAAGGTTAATTATACTGTTTTTGCTAATAAAGTAGTGTAAAAAGGAAGCAAAGGGGAAGAGAAGGAGTCGAGACTTTCTGGAAGATCTACACTGTAAAGCAAAAAGGCTGCTTAATGTATAATAACATGTGATTTAACAGAAAGAAATGCTGTAATCTGAGCTGAATGAAAGGAAAATTGGAAATGAGCGAAACTAAATCAAGAAACTGCTTTGGTGGAAGATGAAACTTAAGACAAGAGCCGACTTTTCTTTTTAAAATGTCTAATAGTGGCTTGGATCAAAGCTACAAATAGTACGCAATTTGGATGCTCACAAATGAAAATGTGTCACTACATAAGAGCATAAAGCTCCATCTACTTGCAAATCATTATTAAAGAAGCGATATCTGCTGATAAATTCATATGGACAAGAAACACTGCAGTGCTCTTAAACAACATGCTCATGTGGGAATAAAACTACAACTGCAAGGAATATCTGCAAACCTTTTCAGTTTCCCATTATTCTCAATCTGTCATTATTCCGGAATGTCTTGCTTTAAAACAAAGTGTAACAGGAGTGAAATTTAATATTAATAGGGGGAGTAGGATATTATAATTTTTCTCATTTAGCTTATGGAATGCTCAGGCCATATCTGCATTTGCCTTGCCATATCAGCAAATGCACTGGATATTTTTTGTTTTATTCACAGACATTGTTTTTTAATGGAATGAAATATCGCCAACACTGAGATTAGGATAAAAAAGAAGAGTTCAAGTTACAAACATGCACTTAAATTGATTGAAATAAATGATAGCAATACAAACTTACATGCAATTTTGCAAATTGCTTATATGATGAACTCAGGAGATTAAAGTTATTAGAATTGCAAAAGTTATACTTTATTTAAAGGAAATATATTTTCTTGCAGGGTTTAATTTGCACTGATACCTCTACTGATCCACTATTGTGGGATAGACAAATTAAACCCTGAAAGCAAAGGCTTTGTGTAGTTACTGATATAGGGTGTTTGTTTTCCAGAATGGAGCAATGAGGCAAGTAAGTCTGCAGGTGAAGAAAGCCTCAGCATCAGCAGTTCACCACATATAAATAAGACCAATGACTGTACAACAAAAATGCCTCTGCAGACAGAAAGTTGCTCACCTAAAAATGTTGATGTGGAGATGGACGAAAACAGTGCATTCGTAGGTGTTGATGTGAAAGATATTAAAAAATGTGACAGTGAAGAAAACGAGTTAGATGATGAAACAGAAAGCACAGAAAAGTCAAACTCGGGTTTTGAAAAGGATCAATTGGACACATTTGAAGATAAAGTTTCAGAACTGGACATACCTGAAAGAAGCCAGGAGAAGGTGATAGCAGATAAAAGTAATGTTACTATAGATATCAAAGTAAATCCTCCAGTTGAAAGCAAGAAAGAGTATGAGAACTCTCCAATATCTGATGATCCCAATATTGAGGAAGATAATGAAGAATTTGAAGAGAAAACTGAAACATATAACTTTTATGATAAATTGACAGCCAATACAATGCATGACAACACAAATAGAATTCAAGCTAGTAATGATTTCAGTTCTATCAGTAGTGATGATGGCAATTCCAAACTTGCAGATATTGTTGATGATTTAGAGAACATGGATAGCTTACATGCTCCAAATGCTGAATTTGATAACAGCTGTGATACTGTTGATCAGCCAAGTAATTTGAATGAACTGAATTCAGAGTATCAATTAGAAGAACCTGATGATGATGATGATGATGACGATATGTCAGGTTTAAATGATTTTGTGGAAGCTAGCAGTGATAATGTTTCTGAAATTGATATTCATGATAATGTTGAGGACTTCGAAAATGTTGAAGGTAATGATAATATTGATGCAGCTATGGATGTTGATGAGGAAATAGAAAATCGGAATGTTGAATTAGAGATAGACAAAACTGATGAACATGGTGATGCTAAAATTGATGAACCTATGGATACTGAAGAAAGTTTGGATGAAACTGGCAAGGTTATGAATGCTGAAGGGGTGGTAAACAAAGTTACTGAACTTGCAGACAGTGAGGAAGGGTTAGATAAAACTGGTGAACTTGAGGAGGCTGAAAGGGATATGGATAAAGGCTGTGAACTTTCAAATGTATCAACAATTGGTGAAACTAGTGAACCTGTCATTAATGGTGAAGGTGAAATAGGTAGCCAGGTGGAATCTAAAAGGGTTGTGGATGAAACTTGTGAGCTTAAGGTTGAGGTACCACCAGATACATCCAGTGAATCTGCCAATGCTGAAGAACCATTGAGTGAAATTAATAAGACTGAGGAATCTGAGGAGGTTGTAAATGAAACTAGTGAACTTCTGAATGAGTCTCCATTAGGTATGGTTGCTGAATCTGGTAAATGTGAAGTGAATGTCAATGAAACGAATGAACTTTTGGATGTGGCACCTTTAGGTGAAACTAATGTATCTTCAGAACCTGAAGAAATATTAGATAAAGTTGCAGAGCTTTCAAAAGAGGTAGGGTTAATTAAAGCTGGTGGATGTGCTGGTGCTGAAACAACACTAAATAAGGATGATGAAGCTGCATTAAATAGAAGCAATGAATTTAATGAAACCAAAGCTATGTCGGATAGAACTAGTGAAGTATCTGATGAAACTATTGAACTAACATCAGCACTGTCCAATAAAACTGAATGCGTCAGTGATGCAACATCAGATAAAGCTATCAAAGTAGTGGATGAAGCAATGTTGAGTAAGACTGATAAATTTGGTAAGTTAGAAGCAACATTAGATAAGCACATTAAATTTATGGAAGTATTATTAGATAAAACTGATGAACCTGATGATGCAGAAGGAACATTAGATAAACCTGATGAATTTAATGAAGCAGCATTAAATAAAACTGATAAACTCAATAATGCAGAGACAACGTTAGATAAATCTGATGATGCAGAAGCAAAGTTAGATAAACTAGATGCAGAAGCAAAGTTACATAAACTTGACGCAGAAGCAACGTTAGATAAACTTGATGATGCAGAAGCAAAGTTAGGTAAACTTGACACAGAAGCAACGTTAAATAAACTTGATGCAGAAGCGATGTTGGATAAACCTGATGATGCAGAAGCAATGTTGGATAAATCTGATGCATTTATGGATAAAGCAGCTTTAAATAAAACTTATGAATCTGATGGTGTAGAAGCAATATTAGATAAACCTGATGAATCTGCATTAAATAAGACTGATGAGTTTGATGATGCTAAAACTACATTCGATAAAAGTGATGAAAATTTAGATAAAGTAACATTAGGTAAATTAGATGAATCTATGGATACTGAGGAAGCATTGGATGAAAGTCCTAAAGTTGCTGATGTTGAAAGGGAAGTAGAGAAAACTACAGAAGCAGCGAGTAAGGAATGGAATGGATCTGCACCCAAAGTAGCTCCAAAGGAGAATGAGCAAAGCTTGGAATGTGTACGTAAGGATGAAGTGATCAGTGAAGAGAGCTTAGATACTAAGGAAAAGATTGTGGATGTCAACTCGAAGTGTCTGCCAGATCATGCTGTATCAGAGAAATGTTTGGAAAGCAAGCCAGAAAAAGATGCTAATGTTGCAGGTAAATGTTTATGTTGTACAACTTAACAGCATGGGTGTTGGTTAACTCACTGCATGTCAATCTGTGATGTAGAAACAGTTCACTTAGGCTGTGTAGTACTTATCTAAGTATTTGCTTTTATATTTTATAGGAGTGTTTTATTTCTGGTTAAAGTTGACACGATTTAGTTTTCCTATTTAAGGAAAGGAGTTGGTCATCTCCAAGACTGGAAGACTAGAATGGATGTTCACCTTTTTCGTATGTGCTTATTAGTGCTTTGTTATGAGAAGTTCCAAGTCATCAAATGGGCTATGATGACGTGTTAAATATTATTATTATTATTATTATTATTATTATTATTATTATTATTATTATTATTATTATTATTGCATAAAAGATGTTCATTACAATGAATGTTGTGTCATCAAATAATTGGTCATCAAATAATAACAGCCTGATGTGTCCCTTGAAGGGCAAAGGCCTCCTGCTAGAGGGTAGCTCTGTTTCACTAACGCGGTGAGCTACTCTGCGTTAGGTTGTGTCTAGTGTTTCTATGCCTGGTTTGGGTTCATTTCACTATCACTTTTAGTCAACAACATATACTGGACAATAAAGACCAAGGTGTTAACTTGGCATGGATTGTTTGGAAGCAGCTAATACCTTGTAAATTATGGCTGATGCAAAACTCGGAGTGGGTTTTTTTTTTCCTCCACCTCGTTGCATGTTTGGTAGTTCTAATGGATGCCAGGAAACAGAACTAGTTTTCTGTTACAGCCAGTATCTTGCTCTTTCTGATCATTGCTATTGCACTGAAGCCAAAAAAAAAAAAAAAATCTAGCGCAACAGCCTATGCCGCCCAGTCGCTGCGTCCCCCACCTCTGCCTAGTATATGCGTCATTGGTGGGGTGCATTACTGGAGGGTGGGACGTGTTCAGCGCCCCGAGCTCTCGCGGCTAGTTATGCGGCCTTCGCGACCTGGGGCCACTACTTCTCCATCAAGCTCCTCAATTGGTCCCCCCGGCTGAGTGCACCCGGTGCCAGACCTCCCAGAGGGAATAAAATCCCCATGCTGTTACCGGGGATCGAACCCGGGTCCTCCGCGCCAGAGGCAAGCGCGCTACGGAAGCGGTCGCACTGATGCCTACAGTAAGATAAATACGAGGGTTGTTCAATAAGTTATCATCCTCTTCCTCACTATCATAGCTGGTGCTTGGCTGACCACCTGCTTCCAGGTCTACATGTCCTCGTTGACTTGCAGATGTGATTACATTCTTTCATAAGCTGAGACGACAGAATAAGCCCATTTACTGTATCTAGCGCCAACGTTGTTTTTTGTTTTGTTTTTGTTTTTTCTTTTTATTAAACCTAGTTTAGAAAAAAGCTTTCATAAGAAGTGTTTCTGTGGGGCAAAGAAATCACTGATAATGCCACCTCCGCCAGTTCTTTGAAATCAATATTTCCACCAAGGTGACTCATGTGTTTAACAGCATTCCAGAAACTGCCTGGTTAAGGCATGTTGTTTATTTCACACGGAATATCACTTACTCTGAGTTTTCTCCATTGGTCATCAATTTTCTGAACAGTGCCTTCTTCATTGAGATTACCAGATCTGAGCACACTGGCAACAAGAGGATAAAGGGTAGAAGGATCAGTAGGATATGAAATAGGAGAGGGATGGAGACAGGCCATGAGAGCAAAAGTGGTGTCGCCATTTGTAATTAATTTTATTTCGCCGCTGTGACAAACCAGTGAAAATTATATTTCGTCGGTATCGAAATTATTGTGCACCCCCATAATTATCGTACGGGTTAGCAACCACGAGTACAAACATTCAAGTTATCGTATGTTCCCATAATTATCGTACGAGGGCAACCCTGAATCTCGCCACGTGGCCTCCCCATTTCAACCTTCTGCCTAACAGTGTCAGGTCTTCTGCTTGTGATGACTGGTTTAATCTCACAGTAGAGATTCTATCTTTCAGACACCCCCAGGAGTTTGCGTTACATCTTCCTTTGGCATATTTGACTTATATTTTTTCTGAGGTGTTGTTAGTGACCATGTCTGACACCCATAGAATAATACAGATATTCAAGATGTTCTCGGGCTTCGAGCCAGGTGTAGTGATGTAGAGCCATCGACGTTTCGGGAGTGTGCATCTCTCCCATCATCAGGATGATGAATGACTAGTAGTTTCAGTTTGTCCGGCTTACATGCTATAAATTTACATTTACAATTATTTTATTTACAAGCTTAGAGTTTTGGGTTTCACCAAAAGCCCATACGGTGACCATCTTTAGGTCACCGAGAATAGTTTTTGTTTGTCTTTTGGTATCTGTTCCAACAGTTTTCTCTTTTTTTTTTTCTTTATATACATATATACAGTTATACACACACACACACACACACACACACACACACACACACACACACACACACACACACACACCTATCTATCCTAGGCACATCAAAAATATGCGTCTCAGCTCGCGCACTTCACTAGTTACACTACACTCCACTATTTACAGTTCCCCGCTGTTTTCCTGCGCGGGCAGGGTGTAGCTCCTGGGTACTTTCCGAGGCGAGGGCCTCTACCGTAACGTGTGTGTGGCCTAAGACCGAGGTTGCATGGACACGCATTAGTCGACGAGCCGTGCCGCGTCTAGAACATTTTTATTCTTGCACGTTTGCGGTGCTTCGGCTCGCCTTTGCCAATGTTGGCGATCACGTTTTCGTGGTTCCTAATGCACGTCCATGTTGTCTTTGCTCTTTTTGCTATTGCCTCTGGGATGAATGGGATCTGGGTTTCTAGTTGGAGGGTTTAGTTAGTGGTTCGGAGTGGGGCGGATAGGATCTTTCGAAGGGAAAGATTTTGAAGGGTTTGGATTTGTTTAAGGGCAGTTTTGGAGGCATTAGCCCATGCCACACATGCTACAGGACCACCGAAAGAATGACCTGTATAGAGTAAGTTTGACTTTCAGTTGCAACTGTTTGCTGCGGAAGATGGGGGCGCACAACTTTAGCCGCTGTCTGCCTTTGGTGTGTCTATTTTTTATATGGGTGGACCAGCACATCGTGCGGTCCAAGGTAACACCTAAGTATTTAACATGCTGACGACAGTGTAATATTTGACCACTGACCGTTAGGTCCATAAGAGTGATAGGACCGGTATATGTACTGTCCGCTAGTACGTAAAGAGTAGTCTAATGTGAAGGTGGTTCGACGCTCCGTTGGAATCTGTGTTTTCTGAGCCGGTCGATCTCCAACTTCAAGGCTGGTTTCCAGGAGGGACTAAACTGCAATCGAGCATCCCGGTTCAGTGTGTTCTTCTCGGAGGAGATGGACGGAGCCTCTTTAACCCTCCGTTTCTAGACACCGCTACATTTTGTCACAATGGTCGTTTCTTTGAAGTTAGCTCTGTGGTGTTTTTCAAAGCAGTGCTCCGCCAGCCCTGACTTGTCAGGCTGCATTAAGAGTATGAACCGTTCGTGTTCCTTGACTCTGGTGGAAATGGTCCTGCCTGTTTGCCCTATATACGGCGTCCCGCATTCACAGGGGATACGATATACCCCTGGTACATTAAGGTCCAGTTTGTCCTTTACCGATCTCACTAGGTGTTTGGTCTTCATCACTACACCTGGCTAGAAGCCCGAGAACATCTTGAATATGTTCGTCGCCAGGAAAGCTTCAAATCATACTTTAGAGTAATACAGGTTAGACACACATTTCCAATGCCTGGAATTTAGTCCGTCTGCTAAGCGTTTTGTCTAAGAGTATGAACTTAAGACACCAACATGCCTTGCAGGCTAAAGAGATTCTTTGTATTTCCTTCTCCATTGTGTCCTGAAAGGAAGGATATTAGTTGCCCCGGGTAGGTATGTATACTACAAAAAAACTATTCGGACATAAATTGTTTGTTTTAGCGAAATCTACATTTTTGGTATATTAATATTTTGTCTATCTCTTACGGTTTACGGGTTATTCCAAAGTCATCCAGAGTAAACAGGACTACATAGGCTATATCCAGAAAATTCAAGACATACATTTCATTTCTCATAAAAATATCTTAAATATATGGCATTTTAATCAAAATCGTTAGAGCCATTTTCAAGAAAATGAAAATTTTCGAAAAATGTTTCTATGTAAAGGATACCAACATTGGTTTTTAACCGACTTTTCGTTTTTGAGTTTTACTGTCTACAGACACACACACACTCACACACGGACCTTTCTCTAAAAATGCTTTTTCTGGGATTCAGGGAGTTTCAAAACATATTTCCGGTGAAATATCGACATCGAACTTTTGAGTGGAATACAATACCTACTTCCCTTACTTAGCAGTAGAGAAAGTAAAAACGTGAGTAGAGGTCATGTCAACCAAACACATGTTTGGCAAACCGCGCCTAAGCGGTCGGGAAAGCAGAAAATGCAGCGGTGTTGCAGTAAGTTCATATGGTTAGAGAGAGGATGTTCAAAAGCAGGCATGTTCGTGCGGATACTGTCAGCTGTGAAGCCCAGACAGTGGTAGAGCTCAAGGATCGATTATCGATTCCATGGACCAGTCGACTAGCTGAGATGTACACCCGTCATATGACAAAAACCTGCAGCCTTCGGTCCAGATGTATTCCACCCAAACATTCTGAATGGAGATTTCTGAGCACGTTTTGAGGTCCCTGAATAAAAACTTACTACATTGTATGCATGGCATTCTACACCAGCGATCTCCAACGTTTGCGAAAGAGAGAAGGTTTTATTTACCTCCTTCCACATTATGCTGACTGTGCCACTCTTAACACTGAGCCCTGCATTGTGTTGCAGTGACAGGTTGGTGACATGCACGTTGTGTTTGACTTACGAAAGCACTTTCAAATCTTATGCGATAAACATGTGTTCATTGGTAACTTCTTTGATACTGCTTACGATTAAGAAGTATGAATATTTGGTGACAAGGTCGAAGTGCATCGCCTTAGAAGATACACCAAGTGATCGTCGCGTAACATATTGTGATACAGGCGTAACATAGTTCAATTTGGAGAAACTGTATTCACAAATATATGTAGAGCTATACTCACTCTTATACACACTATTCTTGCAAATGCTTATTTCTCTATCTACTTCATTTTAATCGACCTAAGCATTTTCAGAAATTACCTTACTGCTAATTTTCTTGTAGGTGCAAGGTGAATATGGGAATACAGTAGGCTTTAAACGACAGTGAAATGTGTTAAGGACTGGTTGCTATGAGATGATTTTTAAAATTCCATTCTCTTTGCAAGGCCAAGGAATGAAAAAAAAAAATAACATTCGTATTTGAAAAAAGAGCATAAGTTTTGGCAAATTCAAACAAATGAGAAGGAATATCTCAGAAATTGTTCACTTGAAAGAAACACGAAATATTTGACATAAGTTGTGTATTTTAACGAAACCCACATTTTTTTAGTAAGCCTTTGTCTTTTTCACGTCATGAAGGCACAACGGTCTCTTATGGACCATGTTATTCTTATGGAAGAATCAGGTGCGCCGTTGCCAAATTTGCGTGTTTTCAAATGTGTCTAAGATAAAGTATGAATATGCATTTCGGTGTAAAATGTGTCGAATACTATGGTATCCACGATAAACCTTTTATGCAATTGTACGTTTTTAAAAATAATAAAATGTAAAATTTTGTTGAAAGCAGATTTTTTAACATCTTTCTCGCTCCGCACGTTTAAACATGGTTTTAAACCGAAATAATTGTAATGAAAAAAATCTGGATTATTCACTTGCTGTTATAGGCCACGTTAGTATTTAGATTATATCAATGTCTAAACATATTTAAAAAAAAAGTTTAAAACAAAGTGTTAGGATTCTTCGTTTACACACTGGAAAATGTCGTCGCTGGCTAATTCTCGTTCTGTAAGTCCACGTAAAAACTTCCAGCGACAAAGTTGTCAAGGAAATACCGAAATTATTTTTTATATAAATATAGAACCTCTCCAGTAACAAGCTATCCATAAATCACCATTTAAAGGCAAATGTTTTAGCGTGCCAAGCACACGGCCAACAACACCCGGTTCTCCTGACTTGCAGATGATGGAAGATGAAGATGATGATGAAGATGATGTGTGGCAGTTGAAGGTCCGGTAAGGGATTGTACTTCAGTGGAGGTTTTCAATAGGTTTCGGGAATTTGAGGTGTGAGCGAGTTTTACAAGTTCTCTGGTAATCGCGTGCATTGCAGTTAAGTGATCAGTGCGCAATGGATCGCAGAAGAAAAGGCGAAATTATTAAAAGTAGCGAGCGAAAACCAATTCTTAGGGTGTATGATTATTTAAAGAAAAAGAACTCCGGACACAGTGACTCGTTTATTGTTAGTGAACTTCATAAGCCGACTGGTGTAAGTAGGCCTACATTTTTTATATTCAGAAAATAATGTAAAAAGGGTAAGGGTTTATTGTAAGGTATTATTATTAATATAATAATAATTAATAACTAATAATAATTAACTATAACAATAATTAATAATAATAACTAATAATAAACCTGGCTGTGAGCAAATGCGGTAATCACATTGGCGCAACATACATAGCAACGCCGCGCTGATTCTCCATAAGAGCCATTGTGCCTTCATAACGTGAAAACTCCTATATACACAGAAACCCAGGAACATTGATGATCTGAGAGTAAAAATTACTCAAGCTTTTCAGCAAATCACCCCTCTTATGTTACAGCGGACATGTGCTGAATTTCATCACCAGAGTGCGTAATGGGAGCACGTGGGCTGAGGAATCATCCATCGTCTCAAACTTTTCGTAGGACTCCTTGTCATAGCTTCAGAGATAGCTTCTTCTCGTACTGGGTTTCGCCTGCGACTTCCTGCACTTTTTTTTTTTAAACACAGAACCTGCTTATACAAATGTCCAATACCACAACATCGAATCGTATTTAGGTACATTACGCACACCATATTCACGTCGAAATTCCCTCTGAACTCTTTTAATGCTCTCAAATTTAGCATACCAGAGAAGACATTGTGCCTGCTGTTGATTTGTAGTAGCCATTTTAATCCCTATACAATACTTATTTGTCTTTTCAGATTATGCATTGTTTGTTGCCATATACCGGGAGATGACGTGCTTTTACTAGCCATGCAAGACAGTTGAAGCCAATGATCACGCCCCCTCTGTACTTAAGAATCCATTTACATTTAAAACAATGATAAATACTCCGGACTTTAGCAGTTTATAATTGATTAATATTGCTTAAAATGTATAATCGCACCCTTTAATATTACGACCGAACCTTCTAATGTGCTAACGAAGTTATGTTACCTCATCCACAAGCAAAACTCATTTATTCCATTTAATTGTCAAAAAATTATACTTCAAAAACATACTTAAGACCTATAATCGGTCCACCCTTAGATCCGCACCCGATGTAAACACAAGCCGTCAACAACTAACCCGCGATACGCCGAAGCCGAAACCGAAACACATAATAAAATACAGTACCTTAAATATTGGCGATTATCTGTGAGTTTTGAAGATGTACGATGACCCTGGTATGTAACGCGATAGCAGCGCTATTCCTAAAACTCCCGAGTGAATGTCGCTCTATTGCATCATAAACACGAGGCATGATTCCACGTGGCGTTTGTATGTATTAGTCGCAGATGATATGAACACCAGGTTATCGTGGGGGGATACAAGGGGCGGATGGAGTATAATTATTAGGGCTCGGAAGTTCATACCCTAAAAAACACTGAAATATGCATGCAAATATGCTCTTAAAAACTTCAAAATATGCCAAGAAATACGCACTATTTCATTAGAACAGTTCATGTCCCTTTGCAGTAGACGAGTTAGTGTAAATAATAAAGTTACCTTATTCCTTAGAGGTTGAAGCGGAAGTGGTCCTGCTGCTACTACTCGTACTAACTGCTAAATTGCAGTTCACAACCAACACTACACAAATTTTCAACAGTAAAACGTCGTCTATTGTCTGGAAAAACACTTTTGTAACGCGAAAAACTTCTTTACACGTCACAAGATGTTACAGGGGCATATTTAAATGATGTTAACTGCTTCACAGAGAGAGTCAAGTCTCTTGGTGTGACAGATGGTTTTCTTTCGAGGATGTCATGAATATCGCACATCTCTTTATAACCAGAATTTTTTGAAATTACATAATTCACTTTCTCTTTCACTTTTTGTCCTATGCTACCAGGAACCGAACTTAGATCACATATTGTTTTTTCAAACACAGTAAGTGATTCATGCAAAGGAAATCCTACAGCTTCCAATGCCGTTATGGCTGTTGGTAAGAAAGAACAATGGGCAGATATGAAACTAAGATCCTTCTTTAACCCAGTGCCTGACAGAATATTTTGCAGTTTGTATTGCTGAAGCATCGTTCGAGTCCAATGAATTAACAACCTGTTCGATTGTTTCTATGTGCTCAGCATAATATAAAACTGTATCGACTCGTGTTCCCCATCGAGTTAACACCGGTGCAGGAGGAAGTCGGATATGAGGCGCTGTTGATCTAAACAACTATTTTAGGAGATTTAACAAAAATTCTCTTTGTACTGGACACAACTCTATCTACCAGTGGGAAAGAATCGCGTATTGTCTCAGAAATTCGATGAAGAGCGTGTGCCTAACAAGTTGTATGAATTAAGTTAGGAAAAATACCTTTCAGAGTTCTTCCTGATTTTACCATTTAAGGCAACAAATAAAAGCAACCAATTGTATTCGATTCCACATGGGCATTGTAATTTCAGAGTCCATCACAAACTGTGTCACAGTTACATTGTCAGTGGCCGACAATTTGCACATATTAAGGAGATAAGCTGTAGTCTTTTGTTCATTATTTAAGGCACCCACGATTATATTAGCAATAGAACGGCGTTCAGAATTAGAGGTTTCAACAGACAACCACACAAACTGATCCGCTAAATTTTGTATATTTGACAATACGTTATTGTAACAATGCCCTACATAAGTCTTACGCAGTGTACCTTCTTCAGGGACATGTTGAGTACACTTGGCAAGAAAGTTTTTAAATATCGGATTATTAATTTTGAACAAGGGAATATCGGCAGCTAAAAATACTTGGCACAAGTCATAGGAAAATTCAGTAACACTACTTCCTAAACACTCTACTAATTGTTTTAGAACAGGTTATTTGTTTGTGAGTTTTCTGATTAAATTCTCCTTATGTTTTGCTGTGTTTATGTGCTGAACTATTTGAAATCTTTTCTCACTCCCTATATTTTTGTCACACGCTCCACAAAACAGTGCCCTGTTATCTGTAGATATTAAATCACCCGAAAACTCTTTCTGTAAATTAATTAATCTAGCACTCTAAGTTGGTTTTATTTTCGGCATTTGAAGAACTTTTTCACATTTTATACGCCTAATTTAATTTGGAGGGAACCAGTTCACAACACTTACGTTTGAAGACCACGCAGAGGCAAGCACTGCTATAATGGTGCTGCTCAAAACGTTGACCTGCACTTTATCTTGTTAATATAAACCTGTCAGAAAACGCACTGATTATTCTCTACACACACAGATAGAATGGAAACAGGGGATTCACTGCATAACAACATGATTCAGCATTGCTTCTCGCCACCTCGCGAGTTATATCATCATATGCAACACTACCAATATGAAAAATATTATCCAGGTGGAAAAAATACCATAAAAATCATTAAAATATGCTATATAGAGGCTATAGTATTGAAATAATATGCATTTATCAAAACCAAGAAAATATGCAGTTATATGCACCATAAAATCACGTCCAAATAGCTTAAAATTCCATAATTCGTGCACATAATGTAAAAGCATAAATTTTTAACGCCTATGAAAAAACATGCAAATGCATGAACTTCCTAGCTCTAATAATTGTTCTACTGACGTGCTTGGTAAGTGTTTTATAAATAAAAATAATCCTCATCCATGCTGAAAGCACATGAAACCTATTCAATTAAAACTACGTGTTATTTGCGTGGTAATCAAGGAAGGAACTTTAGGTCCCAATAAAAGACAAGATTATGACTATTAATGTATTCATGTATCAATTACTATGTATAATGTAAAACACATTAATGACTGCATGCAAGTAAGAATATTTTAGATCCTTTACCAAATTTCATTTCGTGTATCACCAGTGTCACCGCCTGAGGTGCCGTATGTAATGAAGGAAACGCGCGCACGCAAATAGGAATACCTTATTCTTCTTATGCTTTTATTCATTTGTTATCTCTTGAATATACAAAGAGTGGAATTTCAAAGTCAACACATAGCGACCAACTCTTAAAAGACTTGGCAATCTCTTAAGCCTACTGTATTCCCATTGTACTTATAAAGAAATAGGTAATAGGGTCATTCCATGTCAACTCAACACAATTTAAAAGCATTTTCTGACTCGACATCTTGTATTTCAAGTACATTAAGACTTGTGAAAAAAGTTCAGGTCTCTTACTCCATTATTTCTTAAGTTGTTAAAAAATCAAATCTGAAATTTTCAGGATTCATTGGTGCGTTTTGGTACCTTTAATTAAATGCAGGACACCAACCAGTTAAGATACAGTCCTGGGAGTGGTACTATATTAAAGCCTGTTTTGAGAGCTTTTATGTAGCATGCTAATTTATAGGGACTGATTTCGAAAAACTTCAAAAATTGTTATTGAAAATTTCAACACTTATTTTTTCTCAAAAAGATACAGTTTAAGTATTTTGCAAAAATTCTCAGGTCAAGTTAATGATGTCTTCTTACACCCCCTACAGTTTCGTTCTGGAATCCCTGTGGGATCAGGAGATGAGCAAAACCCAAACACACATATAGTAAATTAATACATACCGCATCGAAAACAAAATTAACCAACACATGCCAATAAGTCATTTATTACAATGTGACACATTTGATGTTGCTAGAAGCAACAAGTCGGAAAGCACCGTTCAAAGGCCCACTTAAGGTACACATATACATTTGGACAAAAAATCCACAGTTTTTGGTGAAACACAATTTTTTTGCCACGTTGATCTTTCAGCCAAATATATTTTTTATGGTACTCAAAATTTAAATTTGGATTTTACATCATTGTAAAATGTATTTTTTGTGTAAAAAAAGCCAATTTCTTGTAAACCTCATAGCAAACACAATTTTTAACCAATCATCGTGATTCTTTTACCGAAATGTTTCTAATTACATGCAAAATGTTGTGAAATTGCTAACTTCCATTAACTTATCAAATATTTGTGATTTTTATTGCAAAATTGTCATTATTTTTAATTATACTTTTTTTTACAACTGAACATAATTTTTTTCTCAGAACATTTAGCTCAACCATTCTGCTTCATAACATTCCTTGTTTTATTCTGATTAATTTGGTATATAATGTTAGTGGTTCTCTTAATTATTAGTATGTCATTTTTGATTTTGAATGTCACAAAATGTACATATTTTTAGTTTTGAGAAAACGAGGAAGTAAGGTTTATGGTATAACTGTAGTTCCGTACTCACAATTTAAACAGCTAGAAAATCCCTGCTACATAAGTAGGACCCTCTTCCTCAATATTTCTATCTTCCTTGAACTTCCTTCGGCCTCTAAGTTATCTTCTACGCTGCTTTTGTTCTGGGGTGCTGCTCTTTATACTGTGACATAGCCGTGACTCATCTGATTTCAGAACTCCTGACATTGTGTACTTGCCTAGTACAATTTTCATCCTGTGCAGGATCTCTGCTTCCACGGTGTTACCACAGTTAAAATGCAATATAGCATCCATTATCCCCAGTTTTAGGCTTTCTAGACCTACATAGCTTTCCTTCCTACATCTTCACCAAATCATCCCATTAAATGACTCATTGGCATTCTGTGTTAATCCATGTAGGCATTTCGATAGCATATTTGGATCAAAAAGTCTTCCATACACAGGCTTGCACGCCTGAAGCATTTTCAGTGGTATTCCTGGTTTATGCTTATATGAATCAACTGGTCAGATTTGACAACAAATTTATAACTTTTGGAATATTAGCCAAAATACAAGAAGAAACCTAAAAAAAGCACTCGATGCCACGCCCCCTTTTAGTTTAACAGCATCACAATCCTTCTAAATAAGATAATTGATATATCATTAGAAAGCAGAAGACCAGAGCTAATAAATAATGGGAAAAAAAAAAAAAAAAGAAAAAAAAAAAAAAAAAACCAGAAAATTTTGGTCCAAAAGTGGCATTTCAAACGTATATGTTATACCTTAATGAATTTACCATAGCAATTACGTTTAAAGAGACACAAGCTCTAACTGCATCATATCCCGTGACCACACTAAAATTAAAACGTTTTATATCATAATTAGAAGCATAGATAAATAGATTTTATCCATTTGATTAAATTGCTATTTGACATTCACCCATATAAGCCGATTTTTCTCATTTTATTAATAACGTAATTTATTTTATTAATGAAATACATTGTAATAGAATTTTATCAAATATTACTATCGGTGATCCGTTTGGGTATGGATAAAATTACATGCTATTACAAAGGCCAATATGACTGTAGGGGACCTTTCTTGCTGATTATAAAGGATGAACCAAAAGACTGTGAACCGGCTGCGCTGTGTTTTGTCTGTACGGGTCCTGGCGCTCGTCGCTGACATAGAACAGCGCGAATAAAACTATTTTTAAAGGCTTTACTTACCAATATAATTATAGCAGATACTGAAACTGGCCACCGTCGTTGTCCATACATTTTTGGCACCTTTTTGGGAAATTATCCATCACTCGCCGTACTTCACGTTGAGAAATGCTGGCAATTTGCTGACGAATATTTTGTTTTAATTCTTCCAGGCTGTGTGGGTTTGTCTTGTATACTTTAAGTTACCCCAGGGATTGAAATCGCAGGAGGTTAGGTCGGGGGACCGAGGGGACCACAAATTTCTACTAATAATGCTATCCTGAAACATACTTTCAATTGTTTTCATCGAAAGATTGGTTGTGTGAGCTGTTGCAGAGTCTTTTGTTGAAAAAATGCAAAATCACGCTCCCTGTCGGTTAATTCTCAAAAAAAAAAAAAAAAAAAAAAAAAAAAAATTCGCCAAATTATATTCACGTATGTACGGGCATCAACTGTTGATTCGAAAAAAACTCATAATAAATACACGCTGTGCAGTTGATGAGCCATAATACACCTTATGACTAAGTACAGAACTAAATAATAATAATAATAATAATAATAATAATAATAATAATAATAATAATAATAATAATAATAATAATAATAATAATAATAATAATAATAATAATGCAGCCGCACGATATCGCGTCAGCTCAATACTGATTGTGAGCAGAGCAGAGAAAAACAAGTGATGCTCATGACATTGTGTATATTAGCTGCTGGTGACGTGTTTCTGCGTGCGCAGTGGAAAAACACCGTGTATCTGGATCTCTCTGTATTATGAATTAAAGTTGGCAATTGCCATAAATGACCAGGGAGGAGAGAATACAGGGAGATGCCCACAGAGTGCAGCTGTCAAGCCGAGATTTAAGTACAAAGGGGGCGTGGCACCTTGATTGTACTTCTTTGTATTGGTTGTACTCGTTTTCTTCTAATAGCGCGGCATTTCATGCCAGTAGGTAGTGTACACTGTACAGCACTTATTCTGTTTCAAGCACAATAAGTAAAGTTTGTGTGTGTGTGTGTGTGCGTGCGTGCGTGCGTGCGTGTGAGTGTGTGAGATTAATGTTTATAAGGAAAACCCAACGTAAACAAACCCAAAGTTACACAAATAGCAAGCGAATGAACATCATTGTTCGATGAGCAATTGTTGCAAAGGTAAACAGCCACCGATATGACCTTGGATGTTAAAAGTGGCGTATAAATGGAACAAAAGTTATTTGAATTAAGTTGTGTTAAAATATCTACTTTTTTGTGTTGTACATTTTCGTTTACACCAAATTACTTCCTATTAAAAAGAACTAAGCAGGGTATTCGCAGAAAATTGAATACATTTAGTCTTTAATGTAGTATCATTTTATTCAAAATCATTAGAGCCATTTGTGAGAAAATAAATTTTGAAACGTGTTCTATGTAAAGGTTAGTTAAGGGAGGTGGTTTTCTTGAGAATCTTCTTGACGCATCTTTGAGCATACTAAAATACCAAGGTTGCTATTTAACCCATTTTTCGTTTTTGAATTATGCTGTCACACACACACACACACACACACACACACACACACACACACACACACACACACACACACACACACACACACACACACACACACACACACACACACACACACACACACACACACACCACACACACCACACACCACACACCACACACCACACACCACACACCACACACCACACACACACACACACACACACACACACACACACACACACACACACACACACACACACACACACACACATGCACCTGCAGAACTTTGTGTTCTTTTTTTGTTGTTGTTTACGGAAGTATTTCCGGTGTAATCTGAAAATCGAATTTTTTGGGCTAATACAATACTACACCTTGTCTCACCCTTAGATGACAGTATGGAGTTAAATGGGATATATATGTCTCTATCTAGCACATACAAGTTGCCATTAGCCCGTCCTTTTCTACCTTCGCGCTGTTGCCAGGTTCCTAATAGCATGGTATACATATTCAGTTATAAATTTCAGGTTTGAACACATCCTACGCAGAATTTTTTCTCTATTAGTTTATGTCCTTTTTAGGGTCATTATACATTTCTATAGGCCCATATTTCTTCAGAAAACTTTTTTTTTTTCCAATAGAAGTCCGATATTTGCTGTTTCTATGCTCATCATGCACTAACTAATAAACTAACTGCTAGAATACGTCTACATTTTTTTTCTTAGCTAGAGTAAACTATAGTGCTACTACCTGACAACTTCGAATTTTCTATGTTTACTCAGTTAAGTGTTACAATTTTTTAAATTAAATGTTTTCGGAAAATTTTATATCTGTGCACTGCAAAAGTTACACAGTGCGAAACTTTTTGGTTATTGAGTTTACATCGGGGACCAAGCAAGAACAAATGTTGAGGAGGGTTGGAGAAAGTTTTTAAAATAAACCAAAAGGCTGTAACCTCTTTCTTTCGTCTAGTAAGGTAAACAAAAGTATTCATCTATTCAGCGTACTCTCGCGCCAGATCTAACACAGAAGATAGTATAAGGAGCAGCCCTAATATTAGTTCGAAAGAAGTCGTGTGTAACTGGGTGGAATATGTGAGCTGTTATTGCGTAAATATTTGTAGTTATGGAGGGGGAAGCTAGGAAGAGACGATATGTTGGTAAATTAAGATGTAAGGAACGCCAAATAATTATGAATGTGTTAGATTATTTTGCAAGTAAAACGCATGTTAGTAAGGCAGTAAAAGAAACAGTTAAGGCTATCAGGTGTTCAGAAGCAGTAGTGTATATGATTAAAAGGGAAGTAATGAAAGGACCTCTAAGACCGCCATCGAAAAATAAAGCAAAAAGGGCGGGAAAACAAAAAAGCGCTAGGTTAACGCAATATGATGGAATAGTGCAAAGTGGAGTGCAGCGAATTTTTCATTCTTTACTGTTTGCAAATATTCCACCCACGCTGAATATAATTTTGTCACGGGTCAACAGTGATAAGACCCTACCAAATTTCTCAAGGACCACTCTTAGTCGGTTCTTACATGATTTGGGGTTCGAATATGAAAGAAGGGGCAACAATTGCATATGAATAGAAAGAGACGATATCAGATGGCGACATAATATCTAAAAGACATAAAAAGGGTTTAGGGACCAGGGGGAAATCAATTGTTTATACAGACGAGTCATTTGTAAATTTAGGCCATACAGTGACGAAGAAGTGGAGGGATACCAAAGTTAAGTGTCGGTCAAGCAGCATTTGAAGGATCCGGCCACCTCGTGGTCGCGTGCGCGCGGAGAAAGATTCGCAACTCGCAAAAGTTACAGGCATGTGAACGCTGGCCAATGCTCAGGCAGAGCGCTGTTGCCAAGCGTAGTGCGTGTACCGGTAGAGGTTCTGTACATAAGGGTGTGTTGACATGCATGCACCACATTCGGCAGCGGTGGTAGGAGGGGCAAGTGTAGGATTCGCTGGAGTCCACAGTACACCCCGCCTCCTAATGCCTTTAAGTTTTGCCAAGATTATAGTACATGTTGTAACATTGCGCTCCATTTAACGTGTACTGTCTTCTAAGGGTGAGATCAAGGCCATCTTTATCTAACTTTACTTAGAGATGGCCTTGGTGAGATGCGCTATAGTCATACGTACTAGAAAAAGGGGGAGGGGATTAGCTATGCGCTGACAGAGTAGATGCAGGCATTTCATCCTTTCTGCTTGGGATAAAACAAAAAGTGATGTAAACACTCGTACGATTTTCCATACATCATATTAGTCGGTTATATGTCGTCTATTGTATTGACAAATGTTCTTCTATCCATATGCTACTCATATTTTTACTTTCTCTATTACGTACTTAGATTAAGTGGGGAAGTATTTTACTCCACCCAAAAAAATTAATTACCCACGAGATTTTACCAGAAGTGACTCCCTGAACAAAAATAGGGCATTTAGAGAAAAAATCTGATGTGTTGCACTCACATGTTTTTCTTTACTCTTGTACTAACCATTATTGCAAACTCTTATTCCTATATCTTCATGTTGAGATAAACATTTGTACAAATTATCTTATTGCTTATTTCTTTGCAGGTACAAGGGGAATATTAAAATACAGTAGGCTTTGAGCGATAGTCAAATGTTTTAGAGCTTTGAGATCCCGTTCTGTTTGCACGGTTAACTTAACAAATGAACTATGTTGCATTTGACGAAAGTTTAAGTTTTCTAAAACTGACACAAATAACAAGGAATATCTCCGAAATGGTTCACTCTACAAAATAGTTTATTTGGACATAGATTGTGCGTTTTAGTTAGATCTACATTTGTGGTATACCAAGATTTGGTCTATCTTTTACAGAAAAAAATGTTTCACGACGGTTTCAATTGCCAGGATCATATCATCGTCGCCGGTGTGCCGGAATTTTGTCCCGCAGTTCTTTCACATGCCAGTAAATCTACTGACATGGAGCTGTCGTTTTTAAGCACACTTAAAAAACCATCGGTCTGGGCGATTTGAACCCGCGACGTTGGGATCAGTAGGCAAGCGTCTAACCAACTGAGCCACCCCGACCGACCCTATCTATCTTTTACAGTTTACGAGTTATTCAAAAGTTATCCAGAGTAAACAGGAGTACATAGGCTATAGCCAGAAAATTCAAAATATGTTTAATTTGTTATAAGAATATCTTAAACATGTGGCATTTTAATCAAAATCGTTAAAGCCATTTTCAAGAAAATCAAAATTTTCAAATAATTTTCCATGTGAAGGGTAGTTTAGGATGGAGGAATTTTCTTCAAGGTCTTCGTGTCGCATCCTTGAAAGATATTGAAACGTACATTAACCCAGTCGCGGGCTTCTCTGTGGCTCCGCTAGAGAGTCGCAGGTAAAAGGTGCACTAACCCTTAAACAGGCACCATATCTATTGTTCATTAAACAAAATGGAAGCATTACTTTTTCTAGCGCTCATTACACATTACACCCCATTTTTCAGATCATAATCAGTTTCATGCGATCGTTAAAATTTGAAGCTTCGGATTCGATGTTAAATAAACATTTGTGGATCAGTTTTAACAGAAAATAAACGACATAGTTGAAATGTGTACCAATTTAGAACAATAACCTCAAAAATCGTACACAAACTACCTGAACAAAATGGGACACTGGTACCAAAACGGCAAAAAGTGCCCTTTTTTTTTTTTTTTTCCAGAAAACATTCTTTGAAGAAATATTGTCTTCAACATGTCTCGAATATGGCCATTAAATATTATGTGTCAAATCCAGCTGGAAATTGGTATGTTTCAAATTTATTTAGACGCTTGGGATGAAAAGTGGTATTGCTCATTAGGCTTGAAAACGAAGATGTTGGCTGCTCTTATTGCACAAGTGCTGCTATTGGTTGACAAAAAATGAAAATATATAACAAATGAATAATGTTTACAAAATAGTTGAAGCATCCATGTGTGTAGTTCATTTGTTGAATCACATATGTCGTTTTAGTAAATGTAATGGGTAAAGAATGGAGTGGGAAAATAATAAAGAAAAAGAAAGCCAAACTTTTAGCAGAAAGAAGATGGAGACGTTGTACAGCAGGTAAAGATGAATGTTATGCTAAATTATGAAGATTGTAGTGAAGTGCCAAGCCTGTAGATATGTGAAGAGCAATATTTCCAGTTGTGTTCCGAAACTTTTTCTCCATATAAAACTTTTACTTAGGGTAAACTTTTTTGCAGTAAACATTGATAGATAAAGCTGAAATTTTCAGAATATGTAGACTACAACTTGTTGAAGAAAACTGTGCATTGGTTTGTTGATTACACTCATACATATAAGTATATGCATTTTTAGTTCATTGTAATTGTTAGTGACGTTTTCATTTCGTTCCATATAGAAAAATGCATATTTATAATAAGTATTAATGTTTCGGAAAATGATGCACAATTTTATTACATAAGCATAGAAAAAGCTGATATACCAACTTTCAGGCTTCTATTTTAATTCTAAACTGCAAAACGTATACCTTTAACTACTATTCAGTTTCTTGTAAAAAAACAATGATTACAAAACAATTTAATCTAGAGTAATGAAACTTATACCAACAAACTATCTTGGCAGGTCCAGTATAACCTAAAAATTTACTTAAAATTGGTTAATTAGAGAAGAAAGTTGTACCAGTGTGTCCCCTTAACATAAACACAGTCGATACTATGCTAACAGGGCCCATTTTGTTTAATGAAACAATGAGAGCAAGGTAACTAGAGAAAGAAGGTAGACCACTCCGGCACAATTGCTGCCATTGGTTGCAGGCAACATACGTCACATGGAGGTCTGAGAGCGCGCGCAGTTCAGACAGCAATAGAAAGTGAGCGCTTTAAACCCGTTTCGATATATACCATTTAAAGCATTGACTGACAGTTCCAGTGCGTAAACACTTAAGCAATAATTAATAAAGTGTAGAAAAATACAGTGATTTGTGATAGAAAAGATACCTTAACTGAAAACACATTAGAAACGTTCGTCAACACATTCTACTAATTACAAACCAATTTTACCACCGCCACCGAAACTACTATCAAAATAAGAAGTAACAAATCATTGTTTGGTCTTAAAAGTAGACTTACATTTGGTCATGTTGTTGCAGAAGAAGTAGCTGACGTCCACTGCTGACACTTCCTCGCGTTCGTTTTTGTCATACTTACAGCTTTTAGTTTGTATTTAAATGCCGTATCCTAATGAAAGTGCGGGTCCTGACGTATAGGGAAACAATTCTTTCATCCAATTCAGGAAATTTAGAGCAAATCATGCCAGTAAGCGCTTTCATCACTCCAGCACATTTTGAAACATTAAAGCCATGGAATCCCGTAAATATAACTTCAAATTCTTTCACTTTTTGGCACCACTGTTCAGTCGGTCGAACAAGTTCCCCCTTTGAAATAACTGTAATCCAGTCCTGTGGCACTTGTTTTGGCAAATTACAGTCACTGTCTTTGCTTCCCAAATTTTCTGTCTTAGAAATTAGTGCGTTAACACGTACCACAAAATGCATCTCATAGGGCAATTCGGCACGTTTTATTATGTTACTTCGTGCCATTTTAAATGCGCCCTGGCTCAGACAGAATGAATCCAACCCTTTTAAGATAAACAGAAACATAAAAGGAAGCGAAATACAATTACCTTTGTTTTGTCAAAGACTGTGCACCGCCTTATCCCAAACCGTACTGAAATTCAGGTATAACATGAACGAAAGACTAATGACCCTTCCTGTATAGCTATGCAGTGCTTCTTTCACATTCGGGAAATACGGACAATATTTTCTTTCCCATTTTAAAGAAAAGGAGCAAGGTGCTGGAATTACCTTGCAATTATGCAATACTTTGATATTTCACAAATAAACGTAATTTGCAATTAATCACATTATTTTACAGCCTCAAATCAGATTTTCTCTAGTTTTGATCACTGAGGTCATCTATGAAAACGCGCAATATGTATAACTAAAATTATTTATAGTTGTTTAATGTATTAAAATATGCACAGCATATATTTCAATGATAAAAATCTGATGTGCTATATACAAATGATTTTCTTTGCTCATTCTTGCGCAAAGTATTCTTACCAAGGCTTATCCTTCTATATATTCATGTTAAGAGAGATAAAATTTCATTATACATTATAAAGGATTCATAGGTGAAAGCGACAGACAAACCTTCTCCCCCCCCCCTCTCTCTCTCTCTTTCTCTCTCTTCGTGTCAAATATATTGCTATTTTCAAAAATGATAGCTGTCGTAATTGTATTTCATTTTCCTCTGCGCTGCATTTTCATATTGTTGAAAAAGAGTGACCGCACAGCTATTCTTAGAACAGCCCAGTCAATAAAATACTGTCTTAATAGGGAAAGAATGTCAGTATCACATTCTGTTTTCGTTTATTACATTATTAAAAGGCCTTTTAATAAGGGCTACGTTGCAATTATAGCCTAAATCCTAAAGAAAGTGAAAAAAGCCTGTTGAAAGCTCTTAACAAAGTAATAATTGCACGATTATGTGGCACACTGCTGTTCCTTCCTCCTACAGATAATTTTCATTTGTTTTACGAAATATTACACAATGAGAGCTTTGTTTTTGTTCAATTAAAACGCCTGCGTTGACATTTCATGTCAGAAAACAAGGAAACTAGAGTAGAGATACTTAGATAGTACGATGGGATTTGAATTATATCGTAAAATGTAAGCTGCACGTGTGAGTATCGGTACTACGTGACTCCCTTGTGACGTCATCAGCAGACAGCTCTAGGAAGAGCAATGCGCGGGAAGCGGGAAGAGGCCCCCCTGCAATCAGAGATGTGCTGCCTGTTTGAGAGGTAGGCATTTTAGTGTTTCTCTGCCTGTACAATTTCCCCGGCAACTCTCGGTTCTCCCGCGCAGTGGAGATAGCCCGCGAATACATTACCGTATATAGGTTATCATTTATTTTATATTTATAATATTTCCATTTATATTAGTTATTTTAGACTACTATTCTGTATCCGACCCAGACCGATGGTTTTTAAGTGTGCTTAAAAACGACAGCTCCATATCAGTAGATTTACTGGCACGTAAAAGAAATCCTGCGGGACGAGATTCCGGCACACCGGCGACGATGATGTGATCCTAGCAATTGACAGCGTCGTTAAACAACAAAAAAACTACCATTCTGTGATGGCGTGGTCATGGTATGAACTAAATTCTGCAGGAGAATAGGACACCCTGTATGGTAAATTTCTATCGACTAATTGTGCCTTAGTTGTCACTAATTACTTCGGTGTTAATATATAAGTTGCAAATATAGAATTTTTCAAATTCTGATGGCCTCCAAAAGAGGACCGCTCCCCCTACCTCAGCAAACAAAATACGATCATCATAAACAGGGCGAGAGGCAGTGTAGAGTCTGTTTAGTCAACGCGTGTGTAGTTCGGCCGCTTCTTTGAGGAACCCTAATAATCGTTTTTCCACACGGACCCTTCCTCTTGGGTCCTTTCAGGTGGAGTTGCAACATTTTAACAAGAACCTTTGTATAGTAGGCACAGTTTATTGACAGTTCCCAAGACTTCAGTATGGTCAACTTTACACTAAATTGCACTGAGCATCACACCGAAAGGCAGTACTATCAACCTACAATGGAAATTATAAACAAGTCTGTGTGGAAACCCCAGGAAAACATCAAGATTTTCAAGGTGCGTTTTGATAAAGGTGTGAATTAAAATGCACGATGCTATCATGCACTAAAGCATTTACATTCAATAAGCCATGCTTATACTGAAACCAACAACCAGTCAAGGGGATACATCCTGTTTCTTGATTAAAGTTAGAATTATTTGTATTTTAATACCAAACAAATAGAATGGTTTCCCTATAAAGAAGGTTTACTCCACTTCCGCAATGAAAGAAAAGTTCAGCGACAAAAAATAAAATTACAAAACGGATGATAGGATGAACTAGCCGAGATGAAATTTTTACTTACCCTACTGGTAGGTAGAGGAAGTACTGTATTCCACCCAAAAATTCGATGTCGAGATTTCACCGGAAATATATCTTTTGAGACCCCCTGAATAATAAAAAAAAAGCATTTTTAGAAAAAGATCCGTGTGTACTTCTGTGTGTCAGTCTGTGGACAGCATAACTCAAAGACCAAAAGTCGGTTAAAAGCCAAAGTTGGTATTTAAGTGTAATGTCTTTCAAGGATGCGAAACGAAGATTTTTAAGAAAATAGCCCCACCCTAAACTACTTTTTACATGCAAAGTTTTTCAAAAACTTTGATTTACTTGAAAATGTCTATTCTGACTAAAATGCCATATGTTTAAGATATTTGTATGGCAAATGAAATGTATATCTTGAATTTTCTGGCTATAGCCTATGTAGTCCTGTTTACTCTGGATGACTTTTGAATAACTCATAAACCGTAAGAGATAGACGAAATCTTACTATACAAAAAATGTAGATCTCGCTAAAACACATAATTTACTTTTTTTTTTTTTTTTTTTTGGAGTGAACTATTTCGGAAATATTCCATGTTGTTTGTGTGAGTTTCAGAAAACTTAAAACTTTCGTGAAATGGAACATCATTGTTCATTTTTATATGTTATCCGTGCAAAGATAACGGGATCTCAAAGCTTTAAAACATTTGACTATCGCACAAAGCCTACTGTATTCCAATATTCCCCTTGTACCTACAAGGAAATAAGCAATAACATAATTTGTACAAATGTTTATCTCAACTAACACGAAGAAGATATAGGAATAAGAGTTTGTAAGAATGGTTAGTACAAGAGTAGAGAAAGTCATGTGAGTGCAACACATCAGATTTTTTTGGACTGTGGCCTGTTTATTAAACTTTTGACTCCTTCACTAGTGAAAAGATTGTCATTTATACATTGATTGCAATCTTGCTTTCCTAAATTATATTATCACTGTGTTAGTTTCTTCTCAGGTATTAGGACATTGATAAAGCTGCAACTAAGTCTAGGATATCTAAACTGGCCATTTTTGCCAGTCTTCTTCATTATTTAATGCTGGTCGAGTATTTTTCCTTCCGCTCTTTTAATTGGTTTTATCCATTATCACAGCATATCCCACAATAGCCTTGCAAAAATAATGCTTAATAGCAATTCTGTACTGGAACAATTAGAACTGGTGCACAACTGCTTTGCTATAAGACCAAGTCCCAAAATACGCACAGGAATTTCTCAGGATTATTTACATATTACCACTGCTGATAAAGAAGTGTAAGTTCATACTCAATAACATATATTTCACAATTCCAATAAAAGAAAGTGGATTCAACATTTCAAGAAGTAGGAGGAATTAAATCTTAATACATGATAAACAAAATGGGAATTAATCTTAGAGTGAAATTTGTT